>JAAGNO010014422.1:0-12594 GCA_033439905.1 Ceryle rudis | reverse complement strand
GGAAACTGAAAAATCCTTAACTTAGGGTAAGTGCTACTTAGTGACAACTAAAACACTGTGTGTTGCCAGCATTAGTCGCACACTAAATCCAAAGCACAGCACTGAACCAGCTCCTAGGAAGAAAATTAACTATCCCAGTCAAAACCATGACAGATGACTATATAAGTTACTACACCAGTTCTTACCTTTGTCAGGGGTATATTTTCTTTATTCTAATCTTCACTTGCAAAGTGTACAGATGCTCTGCTCTGTTTGGAAACTAAAGGGAAAACAAAAAGGAGAGGAAGAGTCCATGATGATACTGTGGTAGCACCCAGCAGATAAAAAGGAGATAAAAGGCTTTGTTTCATAAAATTAAATGACTCTAGAGTTTTGGGACCTATTTTCTGAATGCAGGAATACATTTGGTAGAAGTATATTTATTAAATAAGTATGATTGAAAGCTGTAGGTATGCTCTGGCTGTAACCCTCTCCTGAATAGACACCTTGAGCTTGCTTCCAGCAGCTCATGTGATATTCCATAACTGTTCTAGAGGAGGAAAGATCGAACAGAGCCCTACAGTGCTCTATAAGCACAGGACAAATCTTCCAAGAACAATCAGTAGGTATCAAAGGGATGACAGATTTCCTGTACAGGTGACTTTTACCAAAACACGTACATACTAAAACATAGGTATATAAAATACTATATATAGAGAGAGAACAAAATAGTAAAAAAACCCCAACCTGACACCCGCCCTAATATTTCACATACCTCAGATGTTCAACAGAGAGCAGACTCCTATTTGCCTCTGGCTGTTACTTACAAAGTGTAAACTGTATTAAATATAATTTGGTAGTACTCAAACAGATGGGACAAGCTGATGCAGAGGATTAGACAACAGGAGGGTCCAGAACCCAGGAAAGAAAAGCGATCCAATAAAATGAAGTCAGTCCAAGGTAGCATGAATGTAGACTTGAAGTTTGAAAAACATCTCCTGTACCATTTTGTGAACTTGCCAATCCTTTCTTGGGACTTCAGCTGAGTTGGTGAGATGAACAGTATTCTGTTTAGTGTTAGTTTATGAACTCTTTTGAGAAGGCAGCGTTCTTCTTAAGACTCTGGCAAGAGTGTGGAGGTACTGTTGAAAATAAATACAAATGCTGCTCTTGGTGGCTTGTGTGATATTCCATGAGACTAATTCTCCGTCGCGTTGAGCAGGTGCCTCGATTTGGGCTGCACAGCCATTACTGACAATATGATGCTACAAGCCACACTTCTGCTGTATAAACAGAGCCTGCTTGGGCAGGGAATGAATATAGCTCCTCTCTGACAGTCTCCTTCCACTCCACTATAAGAGCTATGCAAGTACTTCTTCCAAGCAAAAAAAAACCAAACCAAAACACACACACACACA
The DNA here is from genome assembly GCA_033439905.1 of Ceryle rudis. Lineage (NCBI taxonomy): Eukaryota > Metazoa > Chordata > Aves > Coraciiformes > Cerylidae > Ceryle > Ceryle rudis. Next base: position 11,197 of record JAAGNO010014422.1, on the reverse strand, counting down.
CAAAACCCAAAAACAAACAAAAAAACAACACAAACAAAGCAAAAAAGGGGGGGAGGGGACACAACCAAAACAAACAAAAAAAACCACACACACAAACCAAAACCACAAAAAAAACCCCACCCTTCCTTCATACTCATGTTTAACCCTAGGAACATACACATCCTTTGGCTCCCATATACTAGAATTTTTAGTCCTTTTCCTTCTTTCAGGTATTGACACCCATTCAAGCCCAGTTCAAATCTCAAGTGCTTTTGTAGATTTCTCATCAACAGTGATCTCAAAGTATCACAGAGCCTGAGTGAAAAAGGATTGTCAGTGCCTCCACTGTAGCTAAGGTACATGATGGCTCAAACTCCCAGTTGCAGGCAGACTGAGGTGTGGCAGGCAAAGTACTTAGAGTTGTTTGCCCTCCCTTTCTGTAGGAGGTTGCTTTCCCCACTCAAAATACCACTGTGTGCTCCCCAGCTGCTGCAGCTTATCCTCTGGTGCCTTATTGTAAACTTCCTGCTTTTGGCTCTTAACTCAGGGATATGAGTTCCTTTGGGCAACAAGCTCTCAAGTAGTTAAGTGCAGACTGCTTATGCTCTTCAGGATTTTAGTCTTAGGCTGTATGAGTTCCATCCCACAGTTTACACAGACAGTTCTGGAGAAAAGGGATTGCTCAATACTGTGAAAAGTCTCCATTCTCCAGGCAGTTTGCTACTTTCTGTTTCTTTCAACATGGAGCTTAGGCCAGTAGTTTCTGAGCCAGTCATGAAGTGCAGTCCGGGACAGGAGGCGGCACATAAAATCTTGCTGTACTGCTTCTAGACTGTTCTCCCACCATTTAATTAATGCCCTCTTTTTTTTTGCCATGACTTCTATTCCCTCCCTGCCAACAAGGACATGTGCCCGCCTGGCTGACTTTTTGTTCTTCTTGGCTGCCTCAGATCAAGGCTACCAGGTCGGACGATTATTTGTGACCTTACCACGATATTTGTTTTTTCTGCTAGAAAGCATGGAATTCACCACTGGCAGGAGGATGCAGCAAGCATCTCCATCATGGCCAGAATAGAAGGAGAAGATGTAACAGTAATCATTCAGGAAGTTCAGAGTTGGACTTGAAGGTGCCTTGGTTCAGTCTGGGAGAATCAGTTGTTAAAATCATGGCAAGTTGCCCAAATGACTATTTGAAAGAAAAGCCCATTGTTAACAAGTCTCTGCACTTTTTCTTGAGAACACCTGCTTTGGAGGAGAAATTCAAAAGTATCAAGCAGTTGTTCTCTGGGCTTCAATGCATGTGCTGGTTTGTAACTGATTCATTCAATTGTCAGTTATTTAAAGATTAATCCACTTCTCCACTCTGTTCTTTATCTTGGTCTTGTGTGTTAGTGTGCACACAGTGCCCCTGACACTGGAGCTACCTTTGGGCGGTTCATCACAATATCAACACTTCCTAAATCTTGTTGATAGATGGATGGACTTCTTAAATCTATACACTATCATACAGGACAAAATTCCATTAAAATGAAGAAATTACCAGCCTGGGTAGAGTTGCATGTGCATCAGAGATCAATGCACGAGAGAATTTTGTTGTATGCAGCCCCTGCGTTCAGAGTCTCGGTCACCTTTCATCACACCAACTTTGTGCTAGGATAACATGAGTGGGGGCTAAGAAAGCATCTCTAGTGTGAAGCCTTGCAAGAAAAAAAGGTAGGAAGTGTGTTTATAAGGTTGTTGCTAGAAAAGCATCATAGAGAGAATTCTTTGCTTCCTGACTTGTTGTGTGGTGTTACCACACTCCGATAACAGTCTCCTGCTTGCCTCTGGTTTGTACATAGAATCCTCCTGAATGAAACACCACCATCTTCAGTTTTCGACCATCTTCAGTGCATGGCAAACCACAGGAAGGCTTATTAACAAGAATTTTGTTAAAATATACTCTAAAATAACCTTGGGAAGGCTCAGGATTCCTTACAGGTCATCTTCATTCCTTAAATAGGAATCGTAAGCTCTATAGAATCTCTCCTGATGACAGCCTAGTATCCAGAACATCAAATGACATTAAAAGACTCTAGAAGTGACTTGCAGAAATAACAGCATATGTCTTTTTTTAATGTGTATATTTTTCTTCTTAACAGGAAGGCCTTAAACCATGAACTTTCTAAACTTTTCAATGAGATGTGGGATGTGGATGTTAACCGCCTCATGCCTGGGAAGGACTACACAATTGATTTGCAGGTAACCAATTGCTAAGTCACGTGAAGATTGAGGGCAGTATGGTACTGTAGGAAAAGCTGTCTGCAAAACTGCCTTTTGCTAAAAGAGTTGCCTATTCATCATTTCCACTCACGGCACAGGTAGGACTTCCTAATGACAAAAAAATCACTTAGGAGAGGGAACAGTACAAAGAACACACTACCTGGATGAGGATTACAAGCGGAGTCTTCTCACATGTCTGTCTTGAGTCCTATAACATTTAATATCTTTATCCAGTTTCCTGGAGGAGGAGATGGAGTTCAACCTTTCCAATTTTGCAGATGATGGAAAACTCTGGTAATGAACTTGATATGCTCAAGAGCAGGGCTTCTCTTTAGCTGGACCTAGACAGGATGGAGGAATAGGCTAAGGAAGAAACATCATGATTCAGCAAGGACAAACCAGAACAGGATGCCCAGAGAACCTGTGAGATCTCCATCTCCGGAGGTTTTTGAGACACAGGAAGATGATACCTTGAGCAATATGGACTGAATTCAGCATTGGCAATACTTTGAGCAGGACTAGAGATGTCCCAAGGTCCCTTCCACCCTGCGTGTTTCTCTGTGTATATGACTGCTTGTATGGTCTGGGTGACTTGCAACAAGGGAGAAGGGGGGACAGGTACCAAGTCATTCTTGGAGAAATAAGGGAGAAATCTGAGGAATTCTCCTGGAGAGTGTGGAGTAGCACAGAGGTGTGGGTGAGGAGGGTTTCAGGGTTGTGGATACCAGTCCCAGGGAACTGTGAGAGTAGGAGCGGGGTATCAGTTTTGATGAGCAGCCATTTCACTCCTTGCCAGCCCAGTGTAGTGCAAACGTGACCATGTATTTTGGCCACAAATTGCAGCAGGTCACTGTCTATTCAGTATCCAATTTTGTACTCACCCAAGTGCTCAAACACTTTATTCCCATGTTGCTTCATATTACAAGATATCATTTTCTGTTGCTGATAATCTTGAAAAAGGGGTACTTACCTCAGGCCAAAACGTGAGGGGGGGAAAACTTCTCCCATGTGGTTTCTCCATTTCTCAGAGCAAGGCTCTAGTTACTCCTTGCCCATGTTAACAAACCGCTACTCATGTTTTCTCCTCTGTTCTTGAGAATGCCCTTTTTAGAACAGAAATTTGAAAATTTTCAGGAAAGCCTCCTTTCAGTTTTGGATGTGCTTATTGGTAACTGCTTAAAATCCCCTTAAACGTGGCCAAACAGAAAACTTCTTTGAAAGCTTCAGAGCACCAGGATACACTAGTCCAAAGCTGATGAACTACCTCGGCATCTCCCTGGCACCAGAGCAATGGCTGGGGATGTGGTCATGAAGGCAAAGTAAAGGCTGAGCATGAGGGAGCCTACTTAGGAGTTTGATTGGTTAAGCATTGTCTTGGAGGAGAGGAGAATTAGATTGTTTGGCTTGGGGACTAGGGACTTAGAAGAGAAACAAGTCCTTTGCTGCAGTGCATGGCCTCATATGCAGTTGGGCCACGGGTTACAAATGAAGAGAGAAAGAAAGTGTCCAGATTTCCTTTTTTTTTTTCTTTTTTCTTTTTTTTCTTTTTAAATGGTGGAAGGGAGCCTTGGATCTACATTACTTCTCTTAATTGTTTTTAATGTATAGCACAGCTACAACACAGCACAGCTGGCTACTGATCAGAACTGAACTATCGCATAGGTCATCACAACGCTCTCTGAAAATGAGTCAGCCTATTTCTCTGGCATTTTTCTTGTATTTCTCTAGGGAAAAGCAAGTGCCGTGCAGCAAGGTGACAGCGCTGTCCAGGACAATGCAGTCAGACACCTGTTTCACAATGTAAATGAAGAACGCCTGAAGAGCATAAATACTTTTGCAAGTGAGAGCTGTTCTTTTGTTAATGGTGGAAATGACATGAAGTATCTGTGTTGGGTTTTAGGTGCTTGCCTAAAGTATAACATCATACATAATTTGGATGGTATTGAGGATCATCAGGTTGCATGTCATTTGAAGGCAGTTTCCACAACATTTGCGTGGAGCTTACCTGTGGCCTCAGCCTCAGGAAAAAATCCTTTTGTGCCTTAGTCAAAATCTGAATATGCTCTGTGGTTCTTCCACTACAAAGTGAAATGGATGAGACCCTTGTCCTTGCTTTTATATTATTTCATGTATTGAAAAAGATGCCAAAGTAATTTTCCTTCCGTTGCTCACAGCTTCTAGGCCTTTCACCTAGGTCCACAGCTACTTCTTGCACTTCTATTGAGGGCTGCATGTCTACAAATATATGTTTCCTTCCCTGTTTTTTCTTTTCCCCAGATAGTTATATTAAGCTGACCAAACAGCTGGCACGTTGGGGAGTGACATTTTTCTCTGTTCCCCCTACTCCTCTCTGACCCACACAATCTTTTGTCTAGTGAAGGCAGCTCTAGTACTCACTGAAATCTACACTGTGTTCCTTCACCTCACTAACCTGGCAGGAAGTGACTTAGGGTTTTGACCTCAAGCATTTTTCAATCAGCTTGGTGTGCTGAATTAGCCCCCCAGAGTCCACTGCGTGTCAGAGCACGAGTAGATGAGGTGATGGGAGGGAGCAAGTGGCAAAAGGGGTGCAAAAGAGAAAATTAACCCATCCACTCAATGGCCATGCACTCGAGCTCAAGCAATCTCATATAGGTTTACGCTGCACTATTCCTCTACTGAAGTAATGCCCACAAAGGCTTCTGCCAGCCTGTGTCTGTGATTTTTGGTGGTCAGACATGATTTGTTCTGGTAGAACATCATTATTGTTTCAGCACTTGGTTCCCTAAGGAAGCTCAGTAGCATGTTGTCTTAAAGAAGTACAGCAGCGGTCTGCCCTTGAGTCACCTCTAAACCTACACCAAATACTGTACCCGAGAATGAAATTTGACATATGAAGGAATGTCTTTCTGTAAGGGCTGTTGTGAGATAATGGCCTAGTTTGTGGTGTCACAGGAATAGAGGCTAATTCAAGAGTAAAGTTAAGATGTTTGCAACCATGAGGTATTTGTGCTGTCTCTGGGGGTGGAGCCGCTGAGCTGGCATGCCAAATGGCAGAAGGAGGGAGTCTTCTGAAGATAAGATGGTCTGGTTTTGTCTAAACCAACAGAAGCAAACAGCTCTTGCATAAATCTTGAAGGCCATAGTGTCCAAGAGAAGACCTCTGCATAATTAATGGTAAAATTAATATTAAAGTTTACACCCCTAAGTATGGCAATCAGCCTAATGGAGTACACGCTAAACAGACATGACTATGTTACTCAACTCTCCACCCAAATCATGCTGGATGTCACTTAGAAGGCAGGGATAGCTGGGATTAGGATATAAAAATCACAGAGGGAATACATCTAGGGGAGTGAGGGAAGACTGAAAAACCTATCAGAGATGGCCAACAGGCTGCGCTCCTCTTCATCTACTCAAGACAGGGACGCCTCTTGGTAAGAACTGTGCCTTCACTACACGGTGTACCTTCTCCTAGCGTTACTGTTATCTATTAGCACTATTACTCAGGCCTGCACCTCCGACTGTGTCAGATGTTACCTGAGAATTACTAACTCAGGCTCAGTTATCCTTTTTGCCCTCAGTGCATTCATCAACAGTAAAGATATGTTATGCGGCATCTTTTTACAATGGCATTCTCTAATGTCTGGATCATGGATATGATTTGGCATGTGGCCTGTTCATCAGAGTGAGCACGCTGAAAACTTCTCTTTTCTTGCAGCCTTTATTTCCTTATTGGACAACTATGAGAAATCAACTGGTGTAGCAGAAGTAGTGACTCCAGAAGAAATAATTGAAAACAATTGTTTTCTTGATGCTATCCTAGCAACCAAAGTCATGAAAGTGAGTAACACAGATCTTTTTTCAGTTGCTGAAAACACTGAATTAAAAAATAACCTGTGTATATATCTTGGTTTTCTATCCTTCAGCTAGCTCACGAATATCTGCTTAAGAAAAACCTTGCAAAGCCAAACCTTGCTGATTTCAAGGGCCAGCTCTATGACATCTGGTTCCAGCTCTATGCCAGGGAAGGAAGAGAGAGGTGTGTTTCATAGATACAGCCCCTATAATCTCTACACTATTCTGACTTAGGTAAATGTAAGCCCAAATGCCATCTGTTACACACCGAACTAGAAGGCAGCCTCAGGTGTTCACCTTTATCAGGTGTTCACTGCTTCCACACAGATCATGTTTAAAGACTTACTGAGCAGATAGATACTAACAGTAGTGACTCTCTGGGTAAACCACTGGTGAATTGTCTCCAGCTTGACTTTGTGTCCCTAATCAAAGGCTTTTGACCGCAGAGGATCTCCCACTTTTCATCCCACCACACCATCCACTTTTCTAATCTGTGCATCAGTTTGCCTATGAGTCTGTTAAGGGAGACAGCATCTGAAGTCTTGCTAAAATCTGGATATGGAGCAGTGATGCCTTTGTGGCATTTGCTAGCAACCTTCATAATCAAATACAACTTTAGACTTTGTGGCTAGACTTGATTTGTGAGCAGTTTTTTAATTTGTCTGGATTTGTTGGGTTTTCATTCTTACTTTGAACAAAACTGCTCACAAAGCAACCTAAGCAAGTTTGCACATCTTCTTTCCCTTTACCTCTGCCAGACTGAATTATTTAAATACATAAAAGACCTATATATTATTCTTTGGTTTATTACAGACCTGATTCTTGTGGTTTTGAACATGTATTTGTTGGAGAAACAAGGCGTGGTAAACAGATCTTAGGTTTGCACAACTGGGTGCAATTTTACCTTCAGGAGAAGCGCAACCAAATTGACTACAAGGGATATGTCACTCGGAAGAACAAAACCAGGGTAAGAAACAAGCAGGGTACCCTTAGGCTTTAAGAAAGTAGTGCTGAGGTTTAGAGAATCACAGCACTGCTAAAGCTTGTATGCTCTAGAGGACAGGAAAAAGGCTGTGCTATAGCACCCTGATGCAGCAAGGATGACTGAATCTTGCAATGCTCTCCAGAGTCTAGAGTCAGAAATTGTACATCTGGTCACAGCTGTGTTGGAGATTATTCTGTTGGTTTGTTTATGCTTTCAGCCTGACAAAGATGACCAAGTTTTAAGCATCCAGTTCAGCTGGAAGGGCTCAGTCAAGCCAATTGGAAGCACCTTCATCGGTGTCAGCCCGGAGTTTGAATTTGCCCTTTACACTGTCATTTTCCTGCTGGCTGAAGAAAGAGTCACACATGAAACCGTGAAGATAGAGGAATATGAGCTAAAGATAGTCGTTTGCCGCCATGGGAACCACATTGGAACAGCATATCCAGTGCTCCTCAGCACCAGTAGTGAAGACTAGTAATTAGAGTGATCAAGCAACTTGTTTTCTGGGGGGTAGGGGATGGAGACAGGACAGGCACAGCCCCCCGGGATTGGCAGAGTAAGTTGAAGTGTTGTTTTATACAACTAATTTGGAGTAAAAATTGATTACTTTCTCACTTTTTTTTGGTCTGGAGTGGAGTGTTTATTCAATAGAGTGCCGTGGCTCAGTGTCTGACACACCTTGAAGCATACTGCTGCTCGTATTAAAGGCTGGATCAAACTTACATCTGCTTTCTTTCATTCACTATAACACTGTACTTCTCAGCAGATAATGGAATGTAGGAAAAGGCAGTATTAAAATTCCTACACGTTATTTCTCTTATTTGTTGGCTACAGCATATCTAAAAGAGCACTAACTACACTTTGCCTTCCAGACAGGACCTTTAATTTGGCACAAGCAGAACCACAGTATGGTTTTTTTTGTCTTGTCTCTTCATTTCATAAGAGGTGAATTTCAAATACATTTTTACAGTGCCCTATACACATAGGAAACACTTTCAGATGTGAGAATGGTCATCGGATCAACAGCAGGTCTATCATTGCATCGGCTTTGCCTAGATTTGCTGGAAGCCACAGTTGGCTTCATCTCACCTAACTTTAAAAGTGGTAGAGGCACCTGTGTTCCCAGTACAGGCAGTGATGCCTGCAGTCACTTACCTGCTTGGGCAACCTGTATTAGGGTTAGATGAATGACCCTGCATAATCCACTGACTAGATCCCCAGTAACAGTACTGAGATGTCACTGGGAACACTGGTCTTAGTCCTGGATCTGGTCAATTCGTCCTGCTCCTGATGTGGAGTTGTCCACCTCTGTTCTTCCACAATGGGTTCAATACTCTAATGAAAGGCACATAATGCTTCTTTTAGCAGTGCAGAAACAGGCAGATGTTGAGACCCTCTGAGGTTGTGACAAGGACTGGTTAGATATGAACATCCCACAAGAATTTCTGCAACACAGCAAGAAACCTACTAGTGCATATTTTCTGTCAATACATGTTTTGCAAAATACTGCATATCATTTTCGTGACATTTCTGGATAAACTTAAAAGCCTGGCTAATCAATGCAGTGCTGGAAATATCCAAAGAAAAAAAAAAAGCAAAACAAAAAAAAGCCCCCAAAAGTCAGTCCAAACAAAAATTGTAACACGCATAGAGACACCTTACTGCATAAGGTAAAGGCTGACATTTAAAAGACAGCAAGTTTTCCTTGTTCCAAGTTTAAAAAAAAGGATAAAATGTAGCACAAAGGGAACAGACATAGGGCTGCTACCATAGATGATACTGTAACTCCACTGTGCAAGGACTTCAACCAGCCTGATGCTGCTGGATCACACACATGCTTGCATGCCCCTAAGGAGTACTGGAGCACCCTACACTGAGCAGTGGGATTTCCTGCCCTACGTAACTGTAAATGTGCTTCCTGATATTTTCCTCAGTAGCAAAACCACAGATGGCAAAAAATGGCAACAACCAACATTAGATGATAATTGGATGATTGGGTGATGGTACAACACGTATTGTACATGAAGCCAACTTACGTGAAGCCAAACAAGCATCTCCTGTCCCTGAAATCCTCTACATTTTAAATTGTAGCAGCAGATACTCAGAAGTCCCTGAAACTTGGCAAATCATTCCTAATGGGAAAAAAATGTACATTATTGAGCAATACCGTTACAGAACATCATCAGATCTCTGTGACAGTTCAAATAGTGATAATACATGGCACTAAATAGGCTGTACACATTCTTTAAGGGCATGTATTTAGCAGTATCAGAGGATGAAATGTTACGTTCTCAGTTCACACTGAAAGCAATTAGAATTGGTTTTGCATAACTACATTAGAACTGTGTAATTCTCATATTAGGTTTCCGTAGAAGGTCTCAGACCTCCAGGCCTAAACCTTAGTATAACAAGTATATACAATTATCTTAGCCAGGGCCAGTCAGATGTTTACAGGAAAACAGAATCACAAATGTTCATGAAGTAGAATATAAACTAAGGATGTGAAAAAGGACTTTCTTCCCCCACCCCCTCCTTTTTTTTTTTTTTTCCTTTCTCCCTCCCTCTTTCTCCTTCCTTCTGTGAACTAATACAACTTATGCTTAGGCAATTAGCAGGTTTAACCCATGAAGCTAGACAGACCTGCAGACATGCAGAAAATTATAGGAAAGAAGGTACAAAGGGATCATATAGCTATTAGCAAATACACCTGCTGAGCAGAAGGGCAGAAGAGGGAGAACAGAGCGTAATATAAACAGGGGTGCAGACTAAGGATTCCATTTTGACTGAAGCGTTACAAGAATAAAACTGCAATAGAGAAGCAAAATGATCCCTGACACCCAGGCACTCACTGACCTCCTGTCCAAAAGGACTGGGAAAGGTGATCACTTAGATGCCTATGACTTTGGCTGCTGGAGCTCATGCTTGCCATTAAGTCCACTCTTTGACAGCTAGGTTGCTGTCTCCTAAGCTGTCCTGCCCATGGAGGGCAGGGAAGCAGCAAACCCAACTCCTAGGCTGTGGGGAGGAGAGAAGCTGAACTGCTGAGCAGGCAGCTGCTGAGGCTGTAGAAGATAGGTATAAGAGGCAATCTATAACTTGAGTATTTGATCAGTTCACAATACTCCCAAAGAAGGGGAGCCCTGGGAAAACTGGAATTGTGATCGAGTGCTCCCACAGTGTAGAAAGAAGAGCTACAAGCAACATTATTCAGCTGACTCAACCTCAGGTAGAAGGAGAAACTCATTCCAGACTTGTGAGCTCTCTGAACAGGTTTCAAAAGGAAAATAACCAGTGTCTGTCCTTTGAGCCTACCTGCATGTAGGGCACATCCCTAGGGTTGTTGGGAAGACAACCCAAACCTAGTGACTCTGTATTCAGAGGTCACCAGGTGGATTCTCTGTCCTCAAAGCCTTCCCATTGTCCTCCCTTTTTGTGCCTTCCTTGTGTTGGCTTCTTGATGCCCACATTTGCTCAATCTCACCTAGCAGTGACAAAACACAAGGTGGCTCTCACACTCATCCCTGAAGAACCTGTAAGAAAAACATACCCTATATTTACATCTATTATTAACTGAAACAGAATGAGAATGCATTTCTCTGATGACCCTCAGAACATGCTGATGTGCAGATTTACAATAGAGACTGCTTAGAGATGGTTTTGTATCTTAAACAGAACAAGATGCTTTGGATGGTCCCTTTCATAGACAACATAGTTGTGCCCTCTCATGGCCAATGTAACTATGATTCCCGCAATTCTGTGCATTAAAAATCGTCTTCTGGGTTTAAGGAAGGCACTGCTTTCCTTAAAGGAAGCAAAGGAGAGAGCTGCAGCTCTTGGCCTGGGACCCAGTTCTAGAGGCATCAAGACTGTGGCTGGGCTGGAGAATCTGGTACAGCAGAGATCAGCCAGAATATATCACGAGCATCCAAATCTATCTTCACGGGCTAAATGAAAGCACACTGCGGTATACCCTCCCTTAGGAAGGACATGGAACTGTTGGAGTGGGTCCAGAGGAGGCCACAAGGATGACCAGGGGGCTGGAGCACCTCTCCTACGAAGACAGGCTGAGGGAGCTGGGATTGTTCAGCCTGGAGAAGAGAAGGCTCTGGGGAGACCTAACAGCCACCTTCCAGT
>JAAGNO010014421.1:466-12675 GCA_033439905.1 Ceryle rudis | reverse complement strand
CGCATGAGTTCGAGTGGAGCGCTGCCGTACAAGAGCGCGAAGAAGCGTCTCGAGCTGCTATAACGGTCGCGCTCGTAAGTGCGGGGCGGAGGTAGCGTGTTTGCTGTGCCGGCGTTTGGGGGGGGCGGGGTCGTGGGGTGTGTGTGGTTGGTTGGGGGGGTTGTGTTTGTGGGTGTGGGGTGTGGGGGGTGTGGGCGGTGGTGGGGGGGCGTGGGGGGGGGTGGGGGGGTTGTTGTTTCCTTTTGTTGATGGTTGAACTCGGTGATTTTAGAGGTCTTTTCCAACTGTGATTTTGTGAAATGCTGTCTGCATCCAGCTGACTGGTATCCACAGTACCTGTGTATACATGGCCGCAGATCATCATAATTGACTCTCTCTGCTCTATTGGTTTAATCACTGGGAAGAGTTTGCTTATAAAACAAGTAGTCAGGTTTTATACCTTATTAACTTTGTTACATTAGAGTGTCAGTGTTGTGCAACTCCAGTTAATGTGTTTTCTGTCTTTTGTGACCTCTCTGACATTTTTCCACTCCTTCTTGCAGAATTTATTATTTTTCTCAACAATGTGGACGGAAGATTGCATGAGATGTACCATGGCTGGCCAAAGATGACAGCAAAGAACTCTGAACCATGTAGAAATACAACATGAGAACTGGAAAACCAGCTGAGGCAGCAGATGTTGCAAATTTGGAGCATCTCCTGAGGACTGGAGATGGTCAGAGAGGACCTGAGCAGTCTTAGTCAGGCACTGAGCCACAGGATGCTATTAAAAATAATGTACTTCTGCATATGAACAGTAAAGGAGCATAATGCAGAGATCTTTGATGCAGTAGAAACCTGGGAAAGTCCCTCTGATTCTGCATAGTGTTTGTGATGTTACCTGGTTGGACTTCAAAGCAGCCTAGCTCTGTTTGCTGTGAGTGGTGTCCCAGCTTATAAATCATCTCTGTTGGCAGACATGCAATGCCACAGAAATACAGCATGTATAATGTGCTGCTTTTCATTTCCCCACCTTTCCAGTTCAGATAGGTATGCAGAATTAACAGCTCCTTGTGTAACCCAACAATGCTTTACAAGGCAGAGCATCAGAAGGCTCCAATGCGTAGCACAGCACTTCTTCAAGAACATCATTCTCCTTTTCGTTTGGTCCCAATCTGTGGTCAGAGTTTAATGATTTTGAAATTATTCCTGTTTCATTTGGCTTTAGTTTTACTACGAGCTTATGAAAACAGCATTCTTGATGTGAAAATGAGCTGCATGTGTTCTATCCAGAGCCTTGCAAAGCTTCATGTCCCCTCAGGTCCTCATGTTACTTTTCTCTATTAATGTCCAGCTGCCCTGTTATGAACTGAAACCAACATATGGATTTTAAAAACAGTTGTGTACCAGATCTTACATCACAAATCATCATCATTCCCCTGTGATGTACCATTATATCTATTATAGGTCCTTACTAGTCAGTAGCAATGTCTGGAATTCCTGAGACAGTTCATGCCAGTGTCCACCACTACTAATACATGTTAGCATTATCTCTTGAGGTTGGCTGAGCTGTAACCTGAAAACAAAGAAAAAATCCCTGAATAGGACATGCTCAGAGTAGATTGCTTGAATCATCCTATACAAGTATGTTCAGTTATAAAGAAAAAACAAGACTTCTCTGAGACTACAAATATAAGCAGTAAAAATATGATTTTACTCAGATAATAAACAAGATTTGGTTAAAGTCTCATGCATTGGCCTCAGTGTTCCCTGTTTATAGATGTGCAACAACATACTTGAAGGTCTTGGACTTTCTTGCAAGATCTACTGACCTGAATCAATCAAAACTGAACCAAAATGAGTATTTACTCAGGATGTGTTCATCGCTCTGGTAACCAGCCTTCTTGCATCCTTGCAACTGTTTAGCTATACATAATCAATTCCTTAAATTTCAAAGGAAATAATTGCTCCAAGATAAAGTGATACTGAATTCATTAAAATTTTCACCAAGGATGTTTTGCAATCCTTAGATGACAACTACTATGTCATGGGAAAGTGTCTATCTGCAGATCTCATGATAGGTGAAGAAACAAGTGCTTGGCCCTTTGCAAATACTCTAGGCAGATTAGAAAAATGCCAGTAGAAATTGTTGTCTTTCTTTAATTATTGCACAAGAATGTAGGATAGGAATTTCACCTACTACCCTGATAATAAAGAGGGAAAGTTGACTGACATACTTTATGGAACACCCTGCCCAACAGCCACAACTGTATATTCAGTGAGCAGAAGCGCTGCAGTTCCTGATAACAAGGGATCACATCAGAAGTCTGTCAGTCCATTGTCTTGTCTCAAGCACTAGCCAATCCCAGGTAACTGGTGACAATTACAGCAACTCAGTCTCACAATTAAGTAGGCTCGTTACATTACAGGTCACTTGCATGAAATGAGACAGAAAGGGGAAGCTCCTGCCCACACAGAAATAATGGACTGACCACTGCATCACACAGACATGCTCCTTGTCAGCCCAAGCTGCTCACTGCAAGAGTCAACATTTTCCCTCAGATATCACCTGATAACAGTTAAGGATCTGCTGCATCACATGAACTTGGCAGCAGTTTCTCTAAGCACTCTATTGCCAGGATTTCAGGCTAATAATGTTTCAAACTATTACTGTTGAGCAATGAAACACCATTTCAGACTGGTATGTAAAAATGGGAATGATCTATAGAAGATGTGGAAGACAAGTCATTCATTTGTATTTTGGTGTTGGGTACTTACTCTGAGAAAAGCAGAGATGGCTTAAGGTATCAAATTTTTTTTTTTTTTTAGATTTGTGGGGGGAGGGGGGGGAAGATAATCCTCAAATGGGAAAAGGACAAGTGAAGTACAAATGTTGATCAATTTTGTTACGTGCTATCCGTGTTACCAACACAGGTAAGTAAAAATGTATTGTTTAAATTCTTTATCCTTAGTGTGCTGGCATTTGTGTTACGGAAACTTCATATGCTGAATCAGGACTACCATATGATTTCACAGTGTGATTTCATTGTGTGAATGAAAAAGGCACCACATAACAGTGTTTTTCATGTTCAAACTGCACTCGGCTCAACACAAAATTTTAATTTAACTTTGTCTAAAGCCCTTCAGAATTGGGCCTTCTGAAGATCCATTACCACTCCTTTTGACAATCCCTCCTAGAGTTTCCATTCTCATGCAGGCTCTGCCCCCCACTAAAGAGATAACGAGCACTAAATTTACTGTCATGTCCATTTGGCACTTCTATGTTCCCTTCCTCCCTCTGCAGGAAAAGTGAGCAGGTTTTTTAGCCTACCTTGTGCACAAATGTTTACTAAGAAAGACTTCCAGCAAATTGTTTTCTTGCTGCTGTTTGGTTGGTTGGGTGGGTTTTTTTCCCATTTATCATAAAATGCTGGTTCATCCCAAGGAAAACTTTACTGAGAACATCTTGACTTGGTTGAATTTAGGAATTTCCTGAAGCTGAAGGTGGAAATTTGGGTCAGAGGAATTCCCTTCACTGCTGAATACACAAGATCACTATGGAATATACACAGGCCAAAGTCTGTTGTTTCTCCTTTACCTCATGCAAGACCCATTCAATGAATGTGGAACATCAATTTCTCCACCAGAAGTTATCATATGAGTAAGTGGAAAATTATTCTGTTGTTTGGGGCTTTTTTAATATTTTTCCCCACCGTAATGAGTTTCCCTTGCAGATTTGTTTCTTTGCTTTATGTTTACAGTAAGGGACTAGGCTGCATTCTGAATCACATGAAAAGAAGTGCTTAAAACTTAAGTCAGTAAATAAACAGGAACAGGAAAAGGGATATGTTGTTACTTGTTCGTACTAATTTGCAAGTTCATAAATATTAAATCTTTATGCTGAATTGCTCGCAGTTGGTGTGAGTGGAGGTGGGCAATATGTTAGGAAAGAGAGTAAGAACAAAGATTTAGGTTAACTGTAAGGGTAGAAACACCCAGTGTTCTTTTAGCAAGGTGCACCTGTAAGAAATTCATCTGACTGAGGGAAAATTAAGGAAACACCTGCATCTCTTACGGAGTGGCTGGCAAGAATGAGTAGTGAAATCTCAGAAAGCTCAGTTGTTAAGCTGAGACAAATCTCCTAAGGGCTATGGAAAATTCTGCCTTGAGTTAGACTCATGCAGTCTGACTGACTTGACTGAGTGTGAATGAAGGTATTGTTAGACCTTCAGAATTACAGGATGCTCACATGGACTTTATGTCCCACAGCTTACACTCTTCCTTCAGTCTTGCTGGGAACATTAAGATCATAACACAGAGGACTGAAATAGCAGTGCCTCAATGTTCTATCTACTCCATCAATGCACAGAAAGAGGATTCTGGGCTAGTAGGAAAGGAATATCTGATTTATGTGCCTCATCTTTCGGATAGCATAAATAATATACCTCCTGCCTTCCCAACTTGTGCATTAGTAATTCAGGAGAAAGAGTAGAGTGGTCCTAAAAGTCTCTGGGAGTCTGAGAACAAAGGATATCAGAAGGTAAATATTGCGCCTTTATAACTTTAAAATATTTGAGTTCAAATCTGGTACTAAAATTGACATACGCTTGTGTGAGAAATGCCACATTGTTTTTATCCACTTCACTCATACTATTCAAAACTCATCATTTCTCATCTTCAGACTGTATTTCCATCCAAACTGCCAACTACTGGGGAAACTTTGGAATGTATGAGGAGCTGTTACAGTATATTTACAAATTAAACTAATCTTTAATGATAATAGTGTGTATCAAGAAAAATCTGATGGATCTGAAATACTTATCTATTCTTCACCCCTCTCTTCTTGCATTAGCATAGTAATCTGCCTTTCCAGTTCAAATGCAGCCTTTGTATTACTACTTTGCAGTATGTTTCTGATGTCTTCTGCCCTTGTCTGTGTAATTCATGTTTGAAATGCAACAAAAGATTCTGCAGAACAAGAGAACTACATAAATCCTTCCTTAAATCCTTCAATCTTTCCATTAAAAAAAAAATCCTCGCATTATATTTGTAAATCCAATAATGGGACCAGGTCCAATCATTTATGGCTACATTTGCAATTCGTTTCTCTGCTAACATGAAGATTAAAGAAGGGATTAATTTTTAGCCCAAAGAGCCACTGTTTAGTAGCCGAAGTATGCATCGATCACCAGATGTGCCAAAATATAAACATACAGGAAAGATCGAAATAGTTACTTCTGGTGTCTCTTCTTTGAAATAAGGACTAAAATTATTTTAACTTCACTCGTGTGTTTATTCCATATATTTTTAACAGGCGAGCTGCCTTGGCATTCTGTCTGGCCCTATAGGACTTGCCAAACTACTCTTCCTGACCCCGTCTCATTGAAGTTAAAATTTATGAAGGCACCAGCTTTGGCGTCTTTATGCTGAGGGTAATTTGACAGTGTTACTGGAGGTGAGCTGCTTCTCCTATGCACTGACCCAAGGTAGCAGAATGGCAGTCTGATCTGGCAGATAAACAAGTCTATGACAAATAGCACTGACATCCCTGTCAAAAGAAAAGACATGACTCAGACCCGATATCTATACACAGACCAGTGCTAGCTTCCAGTGACAAATGGTTTTAGTCTGACAGCGTGTTTCGCTACTTGAACTTCCATCTCTCAAAACAAGACACAGAAGTGCGGGGGACACAGAGGAGAAGAAGGGAGCATGAGAGAAGGCCACACGTACAGGCAGGCAGCCTGGCCTGCCCTCTCAGAAAAGTCCTTACAGGTTTTTTTCCAGTCTTTAAATACTTTTGTCATTCCATGGAAAATATTCTACTTCTCCCTTTTTTTCTAAAGTTAAAAAAAAAAAAAAAAAAAAAAGAAGAAAAAGATTAAATAAAAGAGCAGGTTTTAATTTCATTACTTGCAGGTTCGAGTATTAGAAAACTGTAAAACAGCACATGATTTTTTAATTGAATCACTCTCCACACAGGATGCTAAGCTCTGCTCATGCATGGACAGAGTCTAACAGTGAGTATTAGAGTAATGAAAGATTTATGTGTGGCTCAAAAGTACCTTCCAGACAGTTGTCCAGTTGTGCTCTGAAGGCATCAGCAGGTAAAGAATCAACACCAGGCAGTTCATTCTGCAAGATAACAATCTTTCTGCATTGACAGGTTAGATCTGCATTTCTATGTTTGATTTGTGTGCCTCCAACTTCTGGCCATGAATTCATTGCCATGCTGGGGGAGCCAGGGAGAAAACAGGCTCACCCTGCTGGTGGCAGAGCACTCATGGCCTCATCTTCTCACTGTCTAACCAGGATGAAGGTACGTTAGTGAGAGTGTAGATATACACACATACAATTGGGTCCTTACAACAGATAGTCTCAGACAGTCTGACCAGTAGCTGCCCCTTGGTCCCAGCCTTTCCAGTTGCCAGCAACTGGTCATTCAATCTCCAAAGTCTGGAGCTTCAGTCCAGTGCCACTATTGTTTCCTCTTGTTCATAGCAAAAACCACAGAGTGGTCCTTCCAGTAACTGGGCTTGCGCA
This sequence comes from Ceryle rudis, assembly GCA_033439905.1. NCBI lineage: Eukaryota > Metazoa > Chordata > Aves > Coraciiformes > Cerylidae > Ceryle > Ceryle rudis. The sequence continues at coordinate 6,153 of JAAGNO010014421.1, read as the reverse complement.
AATACTTCATCCACAGACACTCACTCAAATTATTATCTCTTAGTTCACTGCCCTAAAAGGTACAGTGTCTCCAGGAGCTCTCCTGGGTCTCTTGGTCTGGTTCTAATGTTCTATCCCTTAATAAAAACTGCTCAACAAACTCCTTAAATGGCTTGGGCAACATTTTGAAGGGCTTCCATTTTAATGAGGACAGATAGCAACTTCTTCGGTTGCCAGTAAGTCAAAACTACTTATGTGGTGCACTAACATTTTTTTTTCCCAAATATAGAAGGAAAATTCTGAATCTTCTTAACCATTATTTGTAATATCACCTGTAAGTAATGGACTTATCCTCAGAACTTGTTTCTCATACGCACAGTCTTCTTCATTGTTTATTTTTGCCATAATTTTCCTTTATGCATTTGGCTTTTCCAATCATATTTTACTCTTGATAACTTCTAATTTATATTGATTATTATCTGTGTCCCTTTTCTTCCTTTTGGTATTGATTTGTATTTTGCAATTATTGCCTTCATTTTTCCACTGGGACAGGTGAAATACTAGACAAAACTTGTCTTCTTTACAAATATGTAATCATTGCTTCTCAAGTAAACACAAAAAATAATCTCAGAAATTCTTTTCATAAAGGTCCATTTTTCAGATAATGTTTCTTCCTTTTTTATTTTTCAGCTTCCTTTTTCCATTTAATTCTCCTTAGCTTAGAAACTGAGCTTGTCTGAAACGCCATATATAATTCATACAGACAAGCTAATCACCAGCTTGGAAGCTGATGGTTTCCTAGGAGGTGGTAGTCAGGACTATCTTACAATCAATAACATGAAATAAAAGCGGTTGGGACTATCTTTTATCTGCTTATATTAAATACAAGCAGGTCATAATCACCGGTCTCTAAGCAACAGCCAGATACTAATCCAGCAATTAATTCATCTTTATCCATATAATGAGTTCCAAAATAGAGGTGGCTCGTGTTAAGCACAACGCCTCTAGTGTGAGGGAAAATAAAAGAACCCACCCATGTATTCATGTCTTCACCCATGCATGTATTCAGCTACTCTAATGACCAACTACTGTCTGGGTGAGACCTTTACTGTAGCTCCAAAACTCAAATACTCCTTAGTAACACAGTCTTTATTTCTCTTATGTACAGATACTAAAAAGTAAATCCTCTCTTCCCTGCTTTAATTTAGGAATATTGAATAGACTCTGTTTCTATTCTTTGTTATTTGGTCCCTGAGCATTGAGATCCCTGGACCTATCAACCCTAAAACTGGTACTGAATTTGCTACTACTGGACACTACTGTTTCCTCTCCTCTTTGCCTTTACTTGTCACTTGTACAATCCTCCCTGTCCTTGCTAAACACATTATAAGCAGAGATGGCAATTTCTGTCATGTAAATTAGCCCAACATTATAGTGACTGCAGTTACACCTTTCTTTTCTCAGAAGTGGAGGAGTCGGGTCTGGTCCCCAGTTTTGTATCACAGATACATAAGCAGCTAAGGGAAAGTGGGAAACTTTGTTCCGCTGTGTTTGTTGGAGCTATTTAGTCTACATCATGTAGATTTTCATTTTAATGTGCTCTTGACTATTCTAGCTACACTCCACGTAGAGAAAGTTTCCATATTTGCCTTCTTGCAAGCTATAGGCTGTTCCATACACACAATGCATTAGCTGTGGTGCAAAAAGGCTCTTGCCAACACTTGTGCATCAGTCCTGTTGAACCACTAGCGTAAGCTGTCAACCAACAGCGCTTGAGACCCATCTTCAAGGTAACTAGACTTTCACAATAATATAAAAAAGGAATTTTTATTTTTAAGGATACATGGTTAGCTATCACTTAGCTCCATGAGGATGTTATAAGTGCCTCATGGCACCTTAAATGGCAGTAAGACACCTATGGTGAGTCAGATACATTGCAGCCCAAGGGGAGAGTCGGTATAAAACTCTTACATTTAGGTCGCTGCTTACACGTTATTACTTTTAATTACCAGTGGTGTGGGGTTTTTTTACTTTTCTTTTTCTCCCCATCCCATCTCCCAGTGAGTATAGAATTTCTTAATAGTATATAGTACATATATATGCTTTTTATTAGTACTACATTACCTATTAATTCTACAGCTGAAACTAGGATAAGAATATACTGAGAAGATCTTCATATTGCCTGCAACTTTTCCTTACTCTGTTAAATTGCTGAGAGTATTGATGTGGAAGACAGCGGCATTTTTCTGGATATAGCTGTGCCATGAGGAAAGGCTGTAATTCTTGACTGCTCATTACTGTTCAGCAGGTCAAGACTACATCCTTCCAAAATCTACAGGCTAGTTTATTTAAGTGCACTCTTAAATCATTGGTAAAATTACCAGTTTTGTTGAGACTAACAAACTGTTGTATTAACCTAGGTCATTTTGCCTGCACTTAATCAGGTACTGCTCATGAAACTTTTTGAAGGCTAAGTGAAAGGCTTGGTAATACGCAGGGGAAAGGTAGCTAAGAAGAGGTAAAGACAGTAATCTCTTTCAGCCTAACAGATCCTGAAGTGAACATCTGTCAGGGGCTTCAGGAGTTATCAGGGAGCAAGCTTCAGATGTTACACAGAATTCCCACACGGTCCACACTGGACGTTAAAAGCCACCTCCTAACAACAATAGAAAAATGTGCCAGATTAGCACAGCTGCAAGCTCCTTTGCTCCCATTAAAGACAGCAGATCCTTTTCAACAGTCACTTTTCTTCTTCCTATTTCTTAGATCCCTTTTGCTAGACTTTAAACTTCCCTTACAAACTCATTAGGACAGAGTAATGTTAAAAGGTCAAAAACAATCAGGGGAGTCTCTGAAGTGTTCTGATTTTTATCTGGTTCCGTATGGTATTGAACCGTTGGCTTCGAGGTGTGCTGCCACCATTAGAGAGTCTGTATTTTTGCTGCAGATATGTATTTCCAGTTCTCCGTGTGTTCTTTTCTTGGTATTGTGGGCATTTTTTGCTGATAATATTCAGATCTGTCTTGTATCACAAAGAGTTAAGAAGATGCATCCTCTACTGCTTCAGAATATAAAAATTCCATTTTGGCCTGTCATTACAAGTGGTCAGTTAATTGTCAAGAGTGGAATTTACTGCTTCTTAAATCCCCAAAGTAGGAATTATTTAAATCAGTCTTAGACAAATGAAAAATAGGTATCTGAGTCAAACATGTTGGCTCCTTCTGCAGTTAATGAAATATACCTCTAGAAAGTAAGTGATTAAATTTATCCTATACATTTATTTCAGAATGGAATGAATCATCCTTTCCTGTGTGACCTGCTCTGGCAGGGGGGGTTGGACTAGATGATCTTTCGAGGTCCCTTCCAACCTTTAACATTCTGTGATCCTGTGGAGCTATCTGCCTGTAGTCACTATAGAGTAATCCTAGCTGTCCATGTTAGATAAATCACCTTCAGACAGGTACAATGAGGCCACCCTTGAGTTGCCTTGCAGATCATCTGAGATAGTCCTCATGGACAAATCTGGTGGCATGATAACTGCTCAGTTTCCACTCTGGAAGGTGAAGCCACTTATCAGATGCACTGGACATTAACAGACACCTCTGGGCTGTCATCAGCATTCATAATAGGTACTTCCAAGATTAAAAAGGAAACAAAATTTAATATACTATCTCCTCCTTTGTTAGGGTTCATACAGCTTTATTTAAACATTTTAGGAAATACACGTCAATGTTGGCCACAGCAATGGGATTTTTCTACAATATTTTTTTCATTTTATTTTTCAGAGAAAGTTGCTAACTGAAATAAGCACAAGGATGTGGTGTGCAGTTCTAGTAAAATATATCCCCATGCAGAACTGCTCTACACACCTCTTCAGAACATTAAACTACTTCTATTTTTTATGTGCTATTTAAACTGACATGGAGATTTGTGGATATTCAAAGACCAGAAACTAAAAAAGGACATTCATAGACATGTAGGATAGGACTGGGGTTTTTTGTTGTTTGTTTATTTTTTCAATTTAAAATACATTTTTGAGCTAACTTGACCTCCATCGCTTACTAGGTGCATGAATTGCTTACCTATGTTTGAAAACACTTCAGTTCCATCTTATCCACTTCATTTATGTGCAGAGATTTAGCACTGCTCTCGGTAGTTCCTTCTTTTGTGAGGTTATGATTTACAACATACAAAAGTGTCTGAAAATTCTAGTTCCCCAGGTGTAATTGAATGAACTCTTAGGTCTTTTAGAAATGTGTCCTGAATTACTAGATTCTAAGCATTCCAGAAAATTAAAGCTTATGTAAATCTAATACATTATACTTTTGTTTATCTGTAAACAAATTTTATAGTTTAGTGTGTTAGACCAAAATTCCAGACACTTTGTGAACACTTAAAAATTACTGAGTAGTTCTTCAATATTAAGGACTAATCACTTTAACTTAGTGTGAAATGAAATCAGATATCTTTCCTGAAATAAAACGTGAAACTATTTTCCTCCCTTTAAACTCCAATTCTCAAAATGTCAGTAACTAATGCTGGTTTTGTTCACTGAATCCCACCCCTGGTGTTGGTTTAAAAGCTGTTCAGGTTCATCTGGCATTTGAATCTAAACTCTGAGTTTGAATCTGAAATGAAACTTTAAAGGAGGCGGATTTAGCAAATACAACATCATACTGAATTATATTGACTAAAATTATTTGAGTATAGTCATTTACTTTGGGCTTAATTAAAGTAGATACACTATCATTCAGATGATGTAAATTAGGATTAACAGATCTTTACAGAAATCAGCAAAGCTACATTGATTTACACTATGTTATATCACAGGAAGCATCTAAAGCAGACAAATAAAAGATTAGGGATTTAAAGTGGATGGTATGGATAATTTTTTCCCTCTATCACAAAGCCTGTGAATATTTTTATTATGCTGATCAGTATCTAACAATTATCTCCTAATTATTGTATTTAACTGTCCCTTGAGTTATACCTTTTGTGTCTTTCCCTGGATAGATGCCGTTTAATTCAAGACATGCAAATGAGGTTTATAGCTTGGAGTTTCATTGCTCATCTTTGCTAGTCAATAAATATACATCTTGGGAAGCAAATAAAATACAAAGTTAATTTGGGGTTTGGAGGCTTTTTTCTCTACAATGACAGGAAAACAATGACACCAACTAAGGTTCTACCTTTTGTTTTTCAATCAACTGCCTCCAGCTCAGAGGGACTAAATTCAGCCTTTGTGTCTGCCCATAACAGCTTGGAGGCTCGAGATACCTCCATAGTGGTGTAACCATCTCACCAGCACCAGACAGAATGAATCTGTTCACGGCTGTTAGTGTGAACTATTGCCTTTAAAAAGTAGTATTTCAGCTGATGCTGCTCCATTTTAAGACTGTGATTGGTGGGCTTGTTTTTCAGTTCTGCACAACTCCATTTCCTGCTGCCTTCTGGAGTTCAGTGCACTCTGCTCATACTATTAATGGTTTCACTCAAGCCAAAACGGAATAGCTGGGCTCAAAACCACAGAAGTTTATTTTCCATTGACTTAGTTTACCCTTATTTAAAGAACTAAGTAGTGACATATTTCTTTTTCACATTGATGTTAAAACTTTGAATTCACCAATCCTTGCAGTTTTACTTCAGAGACCATCTGATGGGAGATGTTTCTTACAGAAGAACAAAATATTTCATAGTTTATATATTTT
>JAAGNO010014420.1:14338-27805 GCA_033439905.1 Ceryle rudis | reverse complement strand
GGGGCCCCTCCCCGCCGGCTGCCGCGCCCCCGCGCGGGCAGCTCGCCCCAGCACCACGTGCGCGCCAGCGGGGCCCGGCCCGGCTCGACCCGCTTTGGCCCGTCTTGGCTCAGCTCGGCCCGCTCCAGCTTGGCCCAACTCGTGCGGGCTTGGCTGGCGTGGCCCAGCACAGCAGAGAGCTTGGCCGGCGTCTGGCACGGCCCGGCACAGTCAGGCACAGGTGTGGGCTCAGCTCCATCACAGCCCAGCACGGGTGTGGGCTGGCTCTGCTCTGACACTGGTGCAGCACGGCCTGGCACAGGTGCGGGCTTGGCTCCAGCATGGTCTGGCACAGCCCAGCAAGGGGATGGGCTCAGGCACAATATGCCTTGGCCTAGCACAGATGTGGGCTCAGCTCCGGCATGGTCCAGCGTGGTTGTGGGATCATCTTGGCTCCAACACTATCTGGCCCAGTTCTGCATGGGTGTGGGCCTGGCTCCAGCATGGTCTGCTCTGGACCAGCACTGGTACTGCACCAGGTCAGGGTGCAGCAAGCTGCTGACCACTGGCCTGCCACCGCCACATGGGCCAGGGCTGCTCCAGGCTCTGAACCAGCGTCACACACGGGCTTTGTGCCAGCACCAGCTGGGGGCCAGCACCCTGCAGCAGTACTGGCCCAGGGGGCAGCCAGCCTGGGGGGCACCTACGTTGCCCTGGCACTAGCGCAACCCAGGTTCCCACAGCAAAGGCACCATGTGGGGACAGACACTGGTCCCCACCAGGACCCACTATGGGACCAGCACCTGCAGCTTATGGGGTCCTGTGAGATCCCAGGAGTTTTGTGTGTCCCCCCAAACCCCCAGCCTGGCACCACTGGGGGTCACCCCAGGTGCTGGTGCCTGTTCCTGCCTTGGGGTGACCATTGCCCAGCAGGATCTGTGGCTCAGTGGGCAAAGCCACCATGTCCCGGCCATGGGGCAGCGGGTCAGCCGGGTACAGGAAGCTGGGGCATCCAACCTGGGGGTGGTGCCCATGCACGGGGCAGCAGCTCAGTGCCAGCTAGGGCTGGTCTGTCACAGGCCATTGAGTTGAGAGTCCACTGGTGACGTGGGCCACTGTGGATGGCACCCGTCAGGGGGGCAGCGACCAGGGTGCCCTGGCCCTGCTGCCCCTGCATCACCAGGCCAGAGTCCGTCCTGTGTCCCCACGGGCCCTGTCTCACTGACCATGTGAGGAACTAGGCGCACAGAGTCACAGCCCAGGGTGGGCCTGGGGGGTGAGGGAGGCACATGCCTGGAGCCTGGGGTCCCCTCGCCCCTCTCAGCCCCCCGAGGCTATAGTAGGGAATGACCCCATGCCCTTACCCCATCCCCAATTTGCATTCCTGGTGCCCCCATCTGTACCAAATGTGTAAGTCTGGGGGGAAACTGAGGCAGGAGACCCTGGATGAAGCTGGGAGAACCCATGGCCCAGATCCTGGAGTCCTATCCCCCTGCACCCTAAAAGCTGTGAAGGGTCCCAGGTGTGCCTGCACCCTGTAGGGGCAGAGGCAGCCGGGGGGGGAGGCAGCACTGAGCAGTGTTCGATGCAGGGCTAAGGGTGTGATGGGGCAGGAGCAGGTGCCCCGGAGGCCTTTTCAAGACACCTCCAGGCGAGTGCACCCAGGGTGGGGACCCAACAGGAGGAGTCAGCAGCACTGGAGTGCATGGGGGAGCTGGGTGTGGATGAGCTTTGAACAGTCACAGTGATTGGAAGAGCTTCCTGAGGAGGGGAAGAGAGAAAAGTATCATTCTTGTTTTTAAGGAGGACAAGAATGAAGAGCTGGAGATCATTTCCAAGCACATGACAAACACAAAGCTGATAGGGAGCAGTCAGCATGGGCAGCCAAAAGGGAAATAGGGCCTTCTGCAGGGAGGTGACCGGCTTGGTGGAGAGCAGCCCCTACTCACTAAGGCTTTTGACCATAACAGCTTCAGCCATAACATCCTCACAGGCAGACTGGGGAAGTATGGTTAGGCAAGTGGACAGTGAGGTGGGCCGAAGAGTGACTGAACAGCCGGGCTGAAGTACGGTGATCAACAGCACACAGTCCCACTGGAGGCCAGTCACTAGTGGTCTATCCCAGGGGTGGATAGTGGTGCTAGTCCTGTTCAATACCTGTTCAATACCTTCATTAATGACCCAGACAGTGGAGCAGATGCACTCTCAGCAGCTTCACAGATGATATGAAGGATTGTGCTGCTGTCCAGAATGACCTCGACAGCAGGACAGCTGGGCTGAGAGGAACTCTGTGATGTTCACCAAGGGGACATACAGAGTCCTACAAATATCTGATGGGAGGAACTGAAGGAGAGGGAACCAAATTCTTCTTGGTTGTTTCCAAACAGGACAAGAGGCAACAAGCATAAATTAAAAACCCAGGAAATCCCACCTGAACAGAAGAATACACTCTTGTAGGTGGTCAACAGCAGAACAGGTTGCCCAGAGATGTGGTCTTCATTCGTGGTGATATCCAAAAGCTTCTGCCTACTGCTCCTTGGCTCCAGTAGGGGTTCCTCAAAGGGTTTTATTCTCTCAGCAATGTCCCTGCTCCGGCATGGGTCCTCCATGGGCTGTGGTCCCCTCAGAGGTGTACCACCTCCACCATGGAACACCTTCTTCCAGTAATGCTCCCTCCTACAGGTCTCCTCAGCTTCCTCTTCACTCCTCTCCTTACACATCTCCTCATGCAGGCCCTGAAGTCTCTTCATTTGAATCTTCTTTTTGTGTCTTGGGTATTTTGCTCAGCTTCTCTTCCCCCAAATGGCAGCTGCTGTCCCTCCCATGGTTCGAGCAATTGTGCCATGTGCTCCAGCAACTTGAAGTTGTGGTGCAACCTATATACAGTTGCCCATTCTTGACAATAACAGCCATCCCAAGCAACATGGAGGGAGGAGACAAGTGCCCCTACCTCTCCAACCTTCCACCAGCCCGGGCAGTTTGCTTATTCAGAAGGGAGGAGGTGTGGTGGCTTGGTGGAGGCTCTGTGTGGACACCTGGAGGTGCAGGGTCTAGAAGCAGGGAAGGGACCTTCATGGCTCCCAAGGCAGCTGTGGAGGTGCCCTGGCACTGGGGAGCCACAGCAACCAGAAACATGTGTGGGATCTGCGGCTGTATTGACCGAGGTCGGGTGAGCAAGTCTTTGGAACAGCACCACGAGATCAGGACAGGGCATAGAACAACAGAATCACAGACTAGTTTGGGTGGGAAGGCACCCTTGAACATCACTGAGTCCACCCCCCTGCAGGGATCAGGGACATCTGCAGCTAGAGCAGGTTGCTCAGAGCCCCAGCCAACCTCACCAGCAGCCTCCAGTGCTTTGCGGTGCCATTTGTCCCATAGAGTGGCTTTCATGGGGACATGGGTTTGCTGTGACTGAGATGGGAGTGACATGAGGAGAGTGGCCACCATGCAACCACAGGGCCCAAGCACAGCTCGGCAGCACCACCAGGACACCACAGAATCACAGAATGGTAGGGATTGGAAGGGACCTCTGGAGATCATTAAGTCCAAACCCCCTGCCAGAGCAGGGTCACCCAGGGCAGCCCACACAGGAACAGATCCAGGTGGGTTTGGAAAGTGTCCAGAGCAGGAGGCTCCACAACCTCTCTGGACAGTCTGTTCCAGACTCTGCCACCCTCACAGGAAAGAAGTTTTTCCTCATGTTGAGGTGGAACCTCCTGTGTTCCAGTTTGTACCCACTGCCCCTTGTCCTATTCCGGAGCACCACTGACAAGAAACTGTCCCCTTCCACTTGACACCCAACCTGCAGATATTTGTAAACATTCATAAGATCCCCCTTCAGTTTTCTCCAGACTAAAAAGCCCCAGGTTACTTGGTCTTTCCTCATAAGAGAGTTGTTCCAGTCCATCCTCACAGCCCTCAAAAACGAAGACACCAAAGCAAGAGACAGAAAGTCAATCCCTGCAGGTCCATCTGCCACTGGGTGAGGGAACCTTGGACACACAGCAGCTCTGCTCTTGCAGCTCTGAGCAGTAGACACTGCGACACTCAAGGTACTTAAGGCACCAGGGCAGAGGCAGCTGATGGAGACAACCTGGGAACTGCTCCAGCTCATGAAATCACCTGTGAAACCACGGGCTCCATCCCCTGCCCCAATAACAGGAGCAAGTCTGTGGATCCTGTGCCTGATGTGCTGGCAGCAGAGGTCCTCCAAGGCTGCGGTTTCTCTGCTGGGTGTTCAGCCTTCCCTGAAAGCCTCCTGGGCATGGGGTGTTCCTACTCTGCAGCATGCTCCAGGGAGAGGACCTGTGGGATTCCTGGACCAGAGGTTCCCCAAATGCCCAGGGGATGGATGGCACAGCAGAAGGGAACAGCGTTGTTGGTGCTGCTGAGATGAGCTGCTTTTTTGTTGGTGTCCCCAGCCTGAGCACAGGATTTGATCTGGAGGCTCCTGTAAGTGTCTACATGGTCAATGGCATCGCTGGGTGCTCCAGTACTCGCTCCATGGACCCCCAAATGTAACCAGCACCTCCTGAAATCCCCTGTATCCCCACCAGTCACCACCTCAGCCCACCCTGGCTCCACTTCTGACTGATCCTCACAGACTCCCCCTTCTCACTCAGATCTCCTCCAGTGTCCCCTGGCCCATGTAATCCCCTACCAGACCTCAAGTATCACTCAAACCCACATGAGGGGACGTGGACCTCAGCACTCCCAGAGCCCTCTGTCTGTCCCCTGCCCTCGCAGCCCCTGCCTTGTCCTCCAGGCAAGCTCACATCCCCTCCAGCCCCTGGCACATCGCATCCCCCAGTGCCTGCCTGTATTTGGTTTATGTGGCAAGGTTTTGGTAGCAGAGAAGATGCCAGAGAAGATGCCAGAAGCTGTTCCATTGTCCGACAGAACCAATGCTGCTGACTCCAAGGCAGACCTGCCTCTGGCCAAAGCTGAGCCAATCAGCCATGGTGGTAGTACCTCTCTGATAACATATTTAAGAAGGGATGAAAACTGATGTGCAACAGCAGCTGAGAGAGAGGAGGGAGAAAATGTGAGAGAAACAGCCCTGGAGACACTAAGGGCAGTGAAGAAGGAGGGGGAGAAGGAGAACCAGTCGCTGGATCAGAGATTTGCCTGCATCCTCTGGTGAAGACCATGGTAACACAGCTTGTCCCCTTGTAGCCCATGGAGGTCCACAGTGGAGCAGAAATCAGGAGTGAAGTTGAGCCTGGGAAAGAAGGGAAGGTTGGGGGAAGGTGTCTGTAGATTTGTTCTTATTTCTTATCCTTCTCTGGTGTTAACTGGCAATAAACTTCATTTCCCTAAGTTGAGTGTTTTGCCCGTGATAGTAATTGCTGAGTGATCTTCCTGTCCTCAGCTCAATCCATGAGCCTTTTGTTATGTGTTCCTTCCCTGTCCTGTCGAGGAGGGGAGAGAGAGAGCAGCAGCCATCCAAGCTCAACCCACCACACCACCCATCCTTTCCTCCATGTGTGCTGACTTCTTCTCCCCTGACCCTGCCTGAGCTAAGACTCTCTGCTCACCTCTGTGCTGGGTCCTCTCCCTGCCCTGGATGATGGCTCTGATTTCCTCCCTTCCCCTCCTGCAGGGTCACATGTCCTCTGCTTCCTCTGCCCAGTGCTCACCTCTCACCCACTGCTCTCAGTGCCTCCCCTGCAGCCTTTGGGTTTGCCCTCTGGGCACATGCTGATCCCACCCCTAGAGAGCCCTGGGCCCGCAGGAGCCCACCGTGTCCCTTTCTGGGTGCTCCCCCTTCCCTCCGCTTTCCTCCCCTTGCCTGCCTGAGTCCCCTGTGGGGCAAGGAAAGGGGTGAGGTGCCTGTGCAAGGCCAACCCGAGGGGGCTGTTGTGCTCACACGCTGTGAACCAGCACCACCTGGACCCCCCTGCACACTCTCCTGCCCCAGTCCCTGCAGATAAACACCCTGCCAGGCTCGGGCCAGTGACTCCAGCTGGAAGTTGGTCCCAGGGGCTTTATTTGGCATTTCTGAGGGGGCTGAGGGCAGCAAAAGCAGAATCACAGAATGTTAGGTGTTGAAGGGACCTCAAAAGATCATCGAGTCCAACCCCTCTACCAGAGAAGGATCACCTAGATTAGGACTCACAGAAAACAGGAACAGGTGGGTTTTGAATATATTCAGAGAAGGAGGCTCCACAACCTCCCTGGGCAGCCTGTTCCAGGCAATATCACCCTCACAGTAAAGAAGTTCCTCCTAATGTTTCCATGGACCCTCCCATGTTCCAGCTTGCACCCATTGCCCCTTGTCCTGTCATTGGTCGAGACTGAGCAGGGCCTGGCTCCATCCTCCTGACGCTCACCCTTTACAAATTTATAAACATTCATGAGGTCACCCCTCAGTCTCCTCTTCTCTAAGCTAGAGACCCAGCTCCCTCAGCCTTTCCTCAGCAGGGAGATATTGCACTCCCTTAATCATCTTAGTGGTTCTGCGCTGCACTCTCTCCCTGTCCTTCTGGAACTGAGGAGTCCAGAACTAGACACAATATTCCAGATGTGGCCTCACCAGGGCAGAGCAGAGGGGGAGGAGAACCTCTCTCCACTTACTAACCACCCCCCTTCTGATCCTCCCCAGGATGCCATTGGACTTCCTGGCCACAAGGGCCCCTTGCTGCCTCATGGTCACCCTGCTGACCACCAGGACCCCCAGGTCCCTTTCCCCTCTGCTGCTCTCCACCAGGTCAGTCCCCAGCCTATACTGGTCCCTGGCGTTGTTCTTGCCCAGCTGCCAGACTCTGCACTTGCCCTTGTTAGATTTCATTACATTTCTCCCCGACCAACTCTCCAGCCTGTCCAGCTCTCGCTGGGTGGCAGCTCAGCCTGACAGGGTGGCAGCCACTCCCTCCTGTTTGGTGTCACCAGGAAACTGGCTGACAGTGCACTCTGTTCCCTCAGCCAGGTTGTTGATGAATATATTGAATTGTACTGGTCCCAGTATTGACCCTTGAGGGACTCCACTAGACACAGGCCTCCAGCTAGTCTCTGTCCCACTGGCCACAACTCTCTGACATCTTTTCTTCATCCATTTCACAATCTACCTCACCACCCCATCCTCCAGACCATGCTTCCTCACTTGAGCTGTGAGAATGCTGCGGGCAATGGTGTCAAATGCTTTACTGAAATCAAGATAAACCACATACACTGCTCTGCCATCATCTATCCACCTGGTTATGACCTCATAAAAGGCTATCAGGTTGGTCAAGGAGGACTTGGATGGCTTGGTGAAGCCATGTTGACTGCCCCTAGTGACCCCCTTATCCTTGATATGCCTGGAGACAGTGCCAAAGACAAGTTGTTCCATCACCGTTCCAGGGATGGAGGTGAGGCTGACCAGTCTATAGATACCCGGGTCCTCCTTCTTGCCCTTTTTGAAGACTGGAGTCACATTTGCTTTCCTCCAGCCCTCAGGCACCTCTCCTGTTCCCCACGACTTACCAAAGATGATGGAGAGTGGCCCAGCAATGACCTCCACCAGCTCATGTGTTTCCCAGTGCTCTTGCAACTCGACATTCTCCCCAAGCAACCCTAAAGGTGTCTGCGTGAATACAGAGAGGAGGACAAGATGTCCTGCCCACCTCCTGCAGGGTCTGGTTCCTGCTGAAGGAACCACTGGCCCCAGGGGAAAGTGTTTGCATGAGGCTGCTCTGTCAGAGGAAGGACAGGCTCTTTGGAGTGGAAAGGCAGAGCCAGACTCCACAGTCCTCCTCCACCTCCTCCACCTGGTGATCTTTGTGTGTTTCCAGCCTTGCCAGAACCTCACTGGTTTATAGTGGCAAGATGCTACAATGGCAGGGGAAAAGTCCCTCTGAGACCCAGCCCCTGTCCAGGAACCGACAGAGTCACCTCAGCAGTCCTCAAGGCATCACTTCTGCAGCACTGCAGAAGAGGGCAGGGAATCACTATTTGCAGACCAGGAACAAAATCTGCAAATCCGAGCTGTGAACACAGGCGGTGCCACCACAGAGCCCAGGAGCCCTCTAGTGATAGTACAGCCATTTTCACAACATTCAGCCCCAAGGCCCGAGTCAAAATTGGAGGCTCTATCCCTCACCCACTAAAGCCAGCAGACTTTTTCATATCTTCTTGTCACACTTTTTATGCCAGTGTGCTTGGGAGACCATCCTAATGCTTCAGATTTAAAAGAAACCAAGTCCCCAACCCCCCCCCCCCCCAGACTTCCAAATCCATGTTCTGTTCATGAAAGTTACTGGTCAGGCTTATAGACATACTGGGAGCTCCCTGCAGCAGTGTGGCTGCAACCAGCTCCAGACTCTGGGCTCCAGGGCAAACTCCAAGTTGGGTGGGGTGATCCACCCATGTCTTCTCCACAGCTCGTCATTACTTCTGTCCTTTGGCTTTTCTTGTTGATTCTTCCCTCACAGTCAGAGTGTGTGAGACAAGTGCAGTATGAAAAAGGAAAGAGTCATTTGCAAGACTGAAAGAAAGAGCCCACAAAATAATTGAACGAGGACACAGGAGAGGCTCCTTCAAGACTCTGTATCCAGAGAGAGGTGTTTCTCCACTCAGCACCATTGTGATATCAATCTGTACCATGTACCACCTCAGCACCTACCTGGTGCTCTATTCTCATCCAATGAACAGGAAGTCAAGCAAAAATGCACAGGAACTGGTTGAACGGAAAGCCGTGGGTTTCCACCACGTGCATTTCTGGTGGTCTCACTGAAACAGGTTACACAGAGAGACTGTGGAGTCTCCACCCTTGGAGACATTCAAAAGCCCTGGGCAACAGTCTCAAAGTGGCCCTGCCTGAGCAGAGGTGCCGCGGCTGGGACGGTGCTGATGGGTGGTGACCTGCTGACTCACAGCTGGACTTCTCACTCTTGCTTTTCAGAATTCACGAGTATTTGGGACAGCATGTCTGAAAACCTGCTGCAGCAGCTTGTGCTCACCAAGGCGGGGTTTTCCTCCTGTTCCTCTTGGTACCTGGATGCTTGCAGCAGCCTGGGCAGACCCCCTGCCCCAGAGTGGGGACTCCTTGGCAGTCTCCTGAGGTCCTCTCGGAGGACTCGGGAGCTGGCTTCTTCTGGCCTGCTGTCAACAGTGTAGCACTTGGGTGAGGCAGGGCCTTCTATGGCACCAGCTTTCTGTGGATCTTCTTGCTTGCAATCGGTGGTCATGGCTACAGAGGAGGTCCCGAGAAGACCTGGCTTGGCTCAAGCCAAACACCCCTCGGACCTGGGATCCCCCAACCAGTGGCTTGGGGAGAGAGCAGGCACAAATATAAGGACCTTCTCACTCTCTACAGCTCCCTGACAGGGGAGGTCGAGCTCTGCTCCCAAGGAACAAGCGGCAGCACAAGAGGAACTGGCCTCAAGTTGCCTCAAGGGAGGTTTAGGTTGGAGCTGAGGAGTAATTTTTTTATCTCCCTGTAAGGGTTGTCCAGGCCTGGCCCAGGCTGCCCAGGGCAGGGGTGGAGTCCCCGTGACCCCTGGAGGTGTTTCCAAGCCCCCCATGGAGCTGTGGTGCTGCAGGCCAGGGGTCAGTGGTGCCCTGGCAGTGCTGGGTCCACGGTTGGACTCCGTGAGCTCAAAGGGCTCTTCCAACCCAAGCGATTCTGAGATGATGATTCTATGACAGCACCAAGCCAGCGGCTTCTGCAGGCAGATGGTGGGTCAGGAACTACCAGCTGTGGTGGAGAACGGGCTGTGCTGTGGGAATGGCCCAGAAGGAGGCATAAGGCCACATTGTGATCCACATTGTGAAAGAGAAGGGCCCAGGCACTTTCCTCAGTGGCCAGGCTGGGGCCTCCGGTCCTGGCATGAGCAACCCCATGGCCGAGCATGGCTCTGGCCCTGCCACGGGCCACTCCAAATAGTCCCCGGCCTTTTTGCTGCCCCGGCACCATCATTTCCTGCGACTGCTCACCATGACACGCTGTTGACACAGGGTGAGACCAAGACCCTGTCCTGCTCTGCACCGGTCTTTGCAATCGGGGATTTCACCTCTCCCTCTGAAGAGCTGTGCTGCATGGGTGGCGTGTGACAGGAGGAGGCGGCCAGGTGGGGAGGAAAGTTCTGCTGCAGGAAAACCTCCACCTCCTTTTGCTCAGCAGAGCACTGGAGCTCCCCAAGCCAGGGGGGTCACTCCCATCTGAAGGGAGGTAGTGGAAGACTCTTCAGGAGGGGTAGACAGGGAAGGAGAAGTATTGTGGTGGCCTCTGGAAGAAGGGGCAGACAACTCCTGATGAGTATAAGAATGTTGTTAGATCATTCAGAGAAACAATTAGAAGGTTGAAAGCTCAACGAGAAGTTAATCTGACTTTAGAGATAAAGAGCAACAAGAAAATTTTCTATTAACATGTTAACAATAAAAGAAAGGCCAGGGAGGGCCTCCATCCCCTACTAGGTTCAGAAGGACATATAGTAATAAAAGAGGAGGAGAAGACTGAGGTGCTTCCTGCCTTCTTTGCCTCAGTCTGTAGTAATGGGAACACTTTCACCCAGGAAAGTCACTCCCCCAGGCTAAGAGACAGGGCCAGGAACACAATGTCTCCCCACAATTCAGAAGATGGTCCATGACCATGCTCAACATTAATATGCATCAATTGATGGGACCGGGTGAGTTACATCCTAGAGTGCTGAGAGAGCTGGCAGGGGTGCACAGCAGGCCACTGTCCATCACTTATCAGCAGTCCTGGCTGACTGGGGAAGTACCAGCAGGTTGGAGGTCAGCCAATATAACATCCATATATAAGAAGGGACGGAAGGACAATCCAGGGAGCTACAGGCCTGTCTGTTGGACTTCAGTACCAGGTAGGCTGATGGAACAGATCATCCTGGGTTCCATTATGCAGCACAGGCAGGACAACCAGGTGATCAGGCCCAGTCAACATGGGTTTATGGAAGGCAGGTCCTGTTTAATGAACCTGATCTGCTTCTATGACAGGCTGACCCACTTGCTGGATGAAGGTAAGGCTGTGGATGGTGTCTATCTTGACTTTAGTGAGGCATTTGACAGTGTTTCCCACAGCGTTCTATTGGAGAAATTGGCTACTCATGGCTTGGCTGGCCATACGCTTTTCTGGGTGAAACACTGGTCAGATGGATGAGTCCAAGGAGTTGTGGCAAATGGAGTTGAATCCAGTTGGCAGCCAGTCATGAGTGGTGTCCCCCAGGGCTCAGTGCTGGGGCCACTCCTGTTTAACATCTTCATCAGCGGTTTGGATGAGGGTATAGAGAGCACCCTCAGTAAGTTTGCAGGTGACACCAAGCTGGGTGGAAGTGTCGGTCTGCTTGAGGGTAGGGAAGCAGTGTGCCCAGGTGGACAAGAAAGCCAACAGCGTCCTGGACTGGATCAGGAATAGTGTGGTCAGCAGGAGCAGGTAGGTGATTATCCCTCTGTGCTCGGCTTCGGTGAGGCTGCAGCTCAAATACTGTGTCCAGTTTTGGGCCTCTCTCTACAGGAAGGACATTGAGGTGCTGGACAGGGTACAGAGGTGGCTACCAAGCTAGGAAAGGGTCTGGAGCATGTCTCTTATGAGGAGAGGCTGAAGGATCTGGGGCTGTTTAGCCTTAAGAAGAGAGGACTGAGGGGAGACCTTACTGCTCTCTACAACTACCTGAAGGGAAGTTGCAGCAAGGCAGGAATTGGTCTGTTCTCCCTGGGGACAAGCAATAGAACAGGAGGCAATGGCCTGAATTTGAACCAGGGGAGGTTCAGGCTTGATATTAGGCTGGAGAGGTGGGCCCAGATGAACCTTATGAGGTTCAACAAGGCAACGTGCAGGGTTCTGCACCTGGGCCAGGGTAACCAGCATTATCAGGATAGGCTGGGAGAGGATACACTGGAGAGCAGGCCTGTGGAAAGGGACTTGGGGGTGCTGGTGGATGAAAAACTGGCTATGAGCCACCAATGTGCAATGGCAAACCCAAAGGCCAATCACATCCTGGGCTGCATCAAAAGAACTGTGGCCAGCAGATCACGAGAGGGGATTCTGCCCCTCTACTCTGCTCTGGTGAGACCTCACCTGGAGTACTGCCTCCAGTTCTGGAGCCCTCAGCACAAGAAGGATGTAGACATGCTGGAGTGTGTCCAGAGGAGGGCCACCAAAATGATCAGGGGAATGGAGAATCTCTTGTATGAAAACAGGCTGAGGGAGTTGGGGCTGTTCAGCCCGGAGAAGAGGAGGCTCCGGAGGGACCTTATAGTGACCTTCCAGTACCTGAAGGGGGCTACATGAAGGCGGGGGAAGGTCTATTCAAAAGGGCTTGTAATGACAGGACAAGAAGCAATGGTTTTAAGCTAGGACAGGATAGTTTTAGACTGGATCTTAGAAAAAAGTTCTTTAATATGAGGGTGATAGATCACAGGAATAGGCTGCCCAGAGAGGTGGTGGAGGTGTTTGGAGCCATTGGAGGTGTTTAAGGGCTGGGTAGATGTTGTGCTTAGGGACATGCTTTAGTGGTTTTGATGGGGCCAAAATGATTATATGATTAATCCTAAAATTAATTCTGGTGCCAAGAGAACACCTCAGAGCTCTGGCTGAAGGAAAGAGGTCAGAGAGTTGCGGTCAACAGGACAGAGTGGAGTTGGAGGCCTGTATCTAGCAGAGTCCCTCAAGGGTTGGTACTGGTACCAGTATTATTTAATATATTCATCAATGACCTGGATGAGGGAACAGAGTGCCTCTGAAGTGTAACGAAATATAACAAGGGCAAGTGCAGAGTCTGGCAGCTGGGCAAGAACCACCCCAGGGACCAATTGTCATAGTTACAGGGGCTGGGACCAGTTTATCATTATGTGGGTAGAAGCAAAACCTGTGTATTCTACACCCTCTATGTCATTGCTCATGGGCTGTTAACAAATCATTGGTAGCAGCTGCCCAGGACACACTTTCAGATCCAGTGGGAGGAGTCCTCTCTGTTAAAGGGCACATCGATGCCTTGCCCATGACTCAGGGATGACTCCCTCCGGGAGTTTGATGGGCAGTCGGGGACCCCCCGCATGACCCACAGAATGACATCGGCCCCCTGTGAGATGCTCTGACTGGGAGGGAGGAGCCAAGTGCTCCCGCTCGGAGATGGGCTGGGGTTCAGGACAGCACAAGGGACCCTGGCCCACCATTTTTCTGGAGGACGGGAGCGGACGGATTTTTTCTATGTGATCACTGCTTCAGCAGGACCATTTCATCTGGACTGCTACCACCACCGTAGCTGGCAGAGTGTCGGGCTGTATTTGGACTCTGCTTGTGGTTTGGTTTTTTTTTTTTCCTTTGTACTGTTGCATTTCTTTTGGTTTGTATTTCTGACTTGAGTCTCTTGCTGGTTTGCTTTTAAAACCACTACACCAGTACAGGCTGGGGACTGACCTGGTGGAGAGCAGCAGAGGGGAAAGGGACCTGGGGGTCCTGGTGGCCAGCAGGGTGACCATGAGGCAGCAAGGGGCCCTTGTGGCCAGGAAGGCATCCTGGGGAGGATCAGAAGGGCTGTGGTCTGC
>JAAGNO010014420.1:0-12665 GCA_033439905.1 Ceryle rudis | reverse complement strand
AATAGGTTTAGTTCAAATTCCTTCTAAAGGCACTGACCAATCACCATCTGAAATGTGTCTGGAAGAAACTTTATATAAGGTCATTATTGTTTATTATGAAGACTTGCTTTTTTCTGTGAAAAAGCTGGTATCAGCCACCATTAGATGGAGACGCTGGCCTAGACTGCGACTGGTGTCACCTGCAGCTTACTTGACCTCATTATGCATAAAGTCAGAATGGATTTTTTCTGAAATCAACAAAATACTGGATTCTTCTCCTGCTTGCATTTTGGATGATAAATTTACAATTGGCCAGCTTAGAAGTATCTATGACAACTGTGAAATTGACATCAAAGTACTCAAGAAAATGAAATGCAAACAATTTGAAAGGCATAGGATTTTCAGCTACCTTTTAAGAGCTCTGCTTTTGTTTGTTTATGACATCGTCAGTTACCACTGCATGTTTAAAGATGAATGTCTAGTATGCTTCCATGAAAGATTCTTTATAAAAAGTCAGTGCCTGTGCTGTGTCAATTATGAAAAGGATTTGCAATGCAGAAAAATGTGAGGGAAAACACTGACAATTCTGAAATTTTTTTAGTGTCAATCTTGGAATTGCTTTGGTTGGAAAAGACCTTCGAGACCATCAAGTCCAACCATTAACATAATACTGCCAATCCTGCCACTAAACCATGTCCTTCAGCACCTCGTCTACATGTCTTTTAAATGCCTCCAGGGATGATGATTCCATCACCTCCATGGACAGTCTGTTCCAGTGCTTAACAATCCTGTTGAAGAAAATTTTCCTAATGTCCAATCTAAACCAGCCCTGGCACAAACTTAAGTCCATCTCCTCTTGCCTTATTCCTTGTTACCTGGGAGAAGAGACCAACCCCCACATTACTAAAACCTCCTTTCAGATAGCTCTAGAGACTGATTAGGTTTCCTCTGAACCTCCTTTTCTCCAGGCTAAACAATCCCAGTTCCCTCAGACGCTCCTCATAAGACTTGTGCTTTAGACCGTTCACCAGCTTTCTTGTCCTTGTAGTGAGGGGCCCAAATCTGAACACAGTATTTGAAGTGTGGCCTCCCTAGTACTACGTACAGGGGCACAATCACTTCCCTAGTCCTGCTGGCTATTTCTGATAGAAGCCAGGATGCTGTTGGCCTTCTTGGCCACCTGGGGACACAATATAAGTAAATGTATCTCTATGTCATTAAATATTAATAAACACAAAACTAAGTTACAGTGAAACTTTTAATCAAGTAATATGAAAATCATAATGAATGCAAATAAGTATAGTTTAGCTTATCTCAGGGGAACTATATTGATTTCTTCTCCTTAAGAAGCTGTCTCCCAAGTATAAGAACTTAAGGATATTACAAAAAAGTTATGAATACAAGTAAAGTCTAAACCTAGTCTGAATCCTTAGTTCCTTAGATATAAATTTTGATTGCAAATTTATGGAACCCCTTATTTCAGGATGCTTCCTGTCTGTCCTAGACCATCCATGCCACAGACTCTTCTCAAGGTAGATGAAGAAGCTCTGAATTAAAAATAAATATATTTTTATCCTTAGAATTTTGTATTTTTTGAGCAAGAATCACCATAAACCTAAGCCATATCCTGACAGCAAGTAACAAACAGATCTTAACCAACCAACCAAACAAACAAAAAAAAAAAAGGAGAAATATTAGTTTATTAGTTTATTGACATAGACATTTAGATACCAATAGTTTACTTTAAGGTATTACTAAGTAAATCAAAATCAAGAAAGCAAGGTATAGTAAGAAATTACATTATTAATAGGGGAAAATTACTCTGAATAATCATTGATGCTTGCAGTGTTTCATTTAAGAAGCTTTTGCTGTCTAATGGCAAAGTTGTCTTAACCAAAAGTTTTTCTGTAGATTTTCTTATGCTGTCTTGACAAAACAAAGAATAGTAAACAAAAATATTAGTTCAAAAATGATATATTGATTAGATATGTATTGGGAAAAATTCCTTCTAAAGAATACTGCAGTAGGAAGTTTTAGAACAGGAAATAATGTTTTGAACTTTTTATAGGATCTATAAGCTAAACTAAACCAACTAAACAGGGTACTGCAAGGAAAGGACAAGAGTGATTATACTTTCATTTGATGTGCTACAATATAGTCTTAAGATTATTTGGAATCAGTGAATTGGCCTCTCATCAGGTTTATAACTAGACATCTTATGACTAATTTCAAAGGTAGCATATCCAAAGATGTACATAAAGATGATGTTGCAGCAACTTTTTTTCTAGCAAGTGCTTTAAACTTGATTATTTCCATAACAGGAAATGCAATATTTTAGAAACCATCGTATTGCCATTAATATTACACCTGCAACTCATATACTCTAGTTCACGTTCTTGACTAAACGTACCAACTGATACCCAGTTGTACACTAAATGACCTCATGCTCTGAAATGAGTAATGCAATAGATTACTCAATCAGATCTTATTCCATCAATGTACAAAATAGGTTTCATAAGTCCCCAAGACTTGCAGGAGGCAATCCTAAGAGTCTACCGAGGAAAACAACAGTCAGTACAGGGAATTTCTCCTGTAATTAGGAAAGGTAGCATATGCAGCCAACAGAGAAAGGAGCTTTTGGTATGGCTTGTCATGAAGTTCAAAATAGCTCCATTCACGGTGACTGTCTCAATGAAATTTTACTTTCCACTGCCTGTCAGGAAAACATCAAGAGCATTCTAGGAGCTCATGACCATGGAGTCAGTAGTTTGTCATGGCTAAGATAACGTGTATTTCCATAGTCAACTCTTTCCTTATATAATCAGCTAAGTTCTGAAGTGTCTGTGTAAGAAAGGATCTTGCTTTAAAGCTCCAGCATCATTGCTACTGGAGTGAGAGATCATAGCTGTTCCATCTACTAGTAGTCTAAGTCAGGAATCTCTAAAGTGTATTAACATGGTAAGTACAAACCAAACAGCTACCTCAGCCTGCAAGAAAATGATGCTTAGAGGCATTGTTAAAAATACCTTGGAGAAACCAATCCCTAGAGTAATGCTTGGGGAGTGAAAAGTGTAATTTCGAAATGCTAGAGAAGAAAATGGAGCCAGCTGTGACTGCTTTCTGCAGAATACAAGTGAAAGAATTTTGTATTTTTTCTAGCATGCTACTTTTTCCCTGTCCAGTAGAGATGTGCAAGCTCTTTGCACCTTTTACACATGCTTCACAATGCAACGGCCCAGCAGTCTTGGCCTTGGGCTGACAGGTGGTTGCAACGCCTGTACGAAGAGGATACACCTGTCAGCCCAGGCTGCTCAGGACAGCCTGGGAATTGGACTGTTTCATCATAAAAAAATCAATGAAATAATACCTACATGAGGAAGACCTTTGAATGGCATATTTATCTTTCTGAAAAAAAAGAGTCACACAGATCTGATCACTTCCTATCAGGGGCTATTAACAATGTGCCAATGCCTGACAGTGTATTTATTCATTACACATCTGAACAAAAGCAATTGACAGAGAAGTAGCAAATTTCTGATTTGATCATTGTTAGCAATTTAGTCCAGGTTTTGGGGCATTCACTCAATACTGGTAGAAGAATAAGAAATGTAAGTCCGGGTGAACCTGAAAGCCAAAAGATTATGGGTGGCAGTGGAAGAATACCATTTTCACACCATCTACACCACTAATCTAAAGGCAAAGCTTTGACTTCTGGAGAGACCTGCACTTTCTTCACTGGTGTCTGACGGATCAAGCGGTGTCTGATACTCTACTTGAAAGACACCAAAGTCAGATTTTGGATGTTGGCACAGGATCTAGAAGACCGGGGATTTCCCACTCAGTCATGGATATGTGAGATGGACTGAACTGGGTCCAATAACAATACTGAACTTCTCAAGACATCTCTTAAAATATCTTATCTCTTTAAAAAGGGTAGGAAAGGAGTATGTAAACATGTAGCATTGAACAGAATGCTCTGCTTCATGCCTTTGCAGCTTACTCTGAAAAGAAGGTTATCAAGAGGTGTGGCAGGGTAACAAGTCATCTGTGTCTTTACAGTGGACAGAGTCCCAATAAACACATCCAATACACTGTTTTGAAGAGGCAGTAATTATTATGGTCGTGACTTTTCATCCCCTGAAAATGCTGAGATCACCTGCAGTGAAGACAAAGCTGAGAGTAAAATTTCTCTGATTTCTTTTATAACAGAATCATACTCCCAGCACTAGGTAAGTTGAAAGAACAAAGATGTCAGCCTTTAGTTGTTCCTTTTACAGTAACTTTTCAAATGGACAGTAGTACTCTTGCAGAACTGCAACTGTTCATCTCCTGTGACCATTATCAAATCTGAAATATGAATATTCTGAATTCGAAGCGTCTTCCCACAGACTGAAGAAATTACAATTACCTATAGGATCTATGGTGCTAGTACGCAAGAGAAGCAAGCTGTTTCAGTGGACATTAAGGCTACAGTCATGTTAGACTCACTTTCCAAAGTGCAGAATAGTTGTTGTGACCTTCTGAAAATGACTGACTCGTCAGACAAGCAGAAAAAATATTTCTGTTAAGCTTTCAGACATATATTAGATGCTACATCTCATCAGCACGTAGGACTGCTGAATCAGAAGAGGCAGCTGACAAACATAATATTGGAGTCAGAGAATATTATGACATAAATACAATGGACCTGCTACTGCGGGTGCCATTATCCTGTAGCATTGAGAAACATTGCCAATGCTCCGATTTTTCCATATCCTTTTTTTTTTCCCCCTGAAGAGACTAGTGACAAGTAGATGATGCCATTAATGCAAACTGACCTTTTTGAAAAGGTCATCTTTCCATTTGAAGTTTATCTCCAAGTTTGATTTCTTTAGCCTAATGGTCCAGCAATAGTCATTGTCAATCATGGCATTCCACTGACTACTTAATAAAACATACTTAAAAAAAATAATTAACAAGTCAAGTTTATTTAAGCTTATTTAAACTTCCAGCTGACAGATTTCCTGCGCAATTCTGAATTTTCAACAAGTATGCAACTGTTCTCCACTTCAATTCTTCAAAAATTATTAATCCCCTGCTTTTCAGAACGTGTGTATATATAGCATACCACATTATAAATATTAAAATATACCTCCTGACTGAATTAGTATTTTCAATCTCTGTGTAAACAGTTACACTGCAAACATTCAAACCCAGAATACTAAAGAGTATAGTAGTACTATCTTTATCTTTCTTTCTTATAGTTACACAAAATGAAAAATAGATCTTACTACTGAACTTTCTCAGCAATAAAACCGCTTACATTTAACCTTCCAGTGGAAGTTTGGTTCAGTGTTTACTTCTGCCATATCCCATGATCCCGGGGAGAAGTACTGATAGATTTTGTTATCCCTATTTCCTTCCATCTGAAAGGACTGTGTTAATATAAAGAATCTGGAACAGAAGAAAACCCTACTCCCACTCAAGAAAGTGTCTAGTGTATTCAATTCTAGACCTGTTGAGGTCATATTAAGCTCACTGGCATCACTGGTCCATCTTCCAAACCAAATAGATTTTATTGCTTCATATTTGTGAATCCAAACCCAGAATACTTCATGTAGGGAGCAAATTTATTTCTCAGAAAGAACAAAAGAAAATTTCAAAAAGTTACTCATCGGTCTAACACTGTTTTGCCTCAGAGAAGCCGAATTTTTAGAGGCTAACCTGACTATAGTGGCTAAATCAAATGAACACAGACGGTTAATAGAGCTGATGATGAACGTAAGCCACAGTCACAGCCACCTTTACTCCCTATTCCAACTCATTTCTAAGAACCCATCACTGTAGAAAGAAAATGAAACAACCTTACTAAAAAGTTAAACATTATAAAGAAAATGACTAAGTGGGAACGCATCCAATGTATTCCATGGTGCACATATAAACTACAGTAATAAATTAGTATCGCTCTACAATGTACTCTGAAGGGGAGTACAAAGCGATAAGGGATGAGATTTTTCTTACAGACATCTAGCACTTACATGGCTGAAAAATGAAATATCACATGATCATTCAGACATCAATATTTGCAAATACCAGCTTTTATTCTGAGTAACATCTGTAATGAGTGCTGAGGGCAACAAAGAAACAGAAAAAGAAATATTTTGCTTTATAAAAATGTTTTGATTTATAAAAATCTTCAGTATTGCTTAACTACAAGGAGTTTGGGTCTTTAACTGAAGAAATATTCTAAGAACTAAAACTCAAACCATTTTATGCAAACCTGAAGTAACCATCACAGAACTACTACAAGTTCCTTAGCAGAGTCTGTGGAATGCTACCTTTCCAACTTTACTACTAATATAAACTTTCCATTTCAAAACAAGAATCAGTGTTCTGAATTATGTCCCACTCTCTTTTTTGCCTTCTTCTTTTCTCTTTTGTACCTATTTAATGTTGTATGCCAACTGCTAGATGTGTATCCAAACAGATTTTATCTCCCTAGATACAAAACGGTGGGGAGGAATGTAAATATTCACTGTGTATTTTATTATTTTCTAGACAAATAAACATTACTGTTAGGCAGATGAATGTGTAAACTGGTATTTAAGTAATGTTGAAATGGTTCTACCTCAGTCTGTCAAAAAAATCACGTTTTATTGCCAGAAATAAACACTGAGCAAAGAAGGAAGTTTTGTTAACTTTATGCACTACCAAAAATGAACAAATAAGACAATTATTATGCCATAATTATTGTAAAATTTCAGCTTAGATCTTTGATTACTTTGTAATGTTTCTCTTAGTCCTGTGAAATGCTTTCAAGTCTTTATAAGTTCGCCTGTGTAAATTTTGTCTTTTCATAGATTACCAAAATTGAAATACAAGGTAATCAGACATTATGGTAATAGATGTCGAAATGAAATGTTTGCTTTAAAGATAATGAGCTTTCAGCATATATGATAGGTAGATGCAATTAGAAAGTGGGCTTTGAGAATTATCAGTAGCAATTTCCGCTTCTTCAGGCAGCTACTTGTAAACCTATTTGTCAGCATGGAATAATTCTGGGATTACATTCAGAGTTTGAAAATGTTTTGCTCAATTCCTAACGGTGCCTCCAAAATTGGCTGAGCACTATCATTCCATTGCTTTCTGTTATTTTCAAAGAATTACGAAAAATTTTTTGTCAGTTGTACTGGTTTTGGCTGGAATGGAGTTTTCTTCATAGTAGCTCATATGGTGCTGCATTTTGGGTTTGTGCTGTAAAGTGTGGATAACACAGGGATGTTTTAGTTAGGGCTGAGAGGTGCGTGCACGGAGTCAAAGCCTTTCCTGCATCTCACCCCACCACACCAGCCAGTAGGCTGGTGGTGCACAAGAAGCTGGAAGGGGACACAGCTGGGACAGCTGACCCCAGCTGACCGAAGTGGTATCACATAACATATGTCATCATGCTCAGCAGATAAAGCTGGTAGAGGAAGAAGGTAGGGGAGAGGGGGGAAACATTCAGATGGCATTTGTCTTCTCAAGTAACTGTATGATGTAGCCCTGCTTTCCTGGCGATGGCTGAACACCTGCCTGCCAATGGGAAGTGGTGAATGAATTCCTTATTTTGCTTTGTTTGCATGTGCAGCTTTTGCTTTCTCTATTAAACTCTTTTATCTTAACCCACAAGTTTTCTCACTTTTACCCTTTTGATCCTCTCCTCCACCCCACTGAGTGGGAGTGAGAGAGGAGCAGGGTGGTGCTTAGTTGCCAGCTGTGGTTAAACAATGACGTTACCTTTGTCTATAAATTTTGTGGACATTAAAGCACATTATTGTTCACACATTCAAGCACCTAGGAACTCTATGCTCCCGTGTATTTTGCCTTTCCTGTGTTTCTCCTCCAGAACCAAAAGCATCACACAGAAATATAAATCCATAGAAGGACATTGTCTATTTCTTGATATTTATTTGAAAATTTTTTCATTAATTTTAAAGTTGATCTGAAGTTGTACTTCATCTGTTGTTCCTCTCATAGCATCATAATTTAGCCACACATCAAAATAAGAATGTATTTCAAGCAAACCACTCATTCTCTGATTATATGGGTCTGTTGCATTTCATTCTAGGGTAATTAAAAAGCTGGCATTTGAGATGTCAGAATACAGCCAAGTATGTCCCAAAGATACCATATAACACACAGTAGTCCAGGAAACCCAGAATGACCAGACAGCAAAACCAAGTTAGCAAGTTTGCTGAAGAATCTGCTACCCTGCGAAATGTCCAGAGAAGACAACATCAGCCTCTTGGAGTGTAGTACAATTATACAAACCCTGACACATCAGTTAAAGTTGTGTGTGTTGCCCAAATTTCTTTTTTGAAGAGAAATGTCCTGACATAAGTCTCCCTTATTTGACTTTGCCAAATACATTATTGATCAGAATAAAGCTATCTGTTCTACATCTTTGCTGTATCCAAGACTCATGTCACATTTGATGATTTACAATTCTCATAAAAACCTTCATCATCTTTTGCATTTTCAGGTCTTTGTTCTTGCTCCTGAATTGCTCCTGTCACCTCTAATGCCAATACAGAAATGCTCAAGCAGCACTGGTGTGATGAACCTTGCTACTGAAATCTTGTTGTTTTACAGAAGGGTCTGCTCAAGAAAACCACAAAAACTCAGCAGTAGTAGCACCCAAACTGGGGCCCTAGCTGGAAGTCTTGGGCAATCCAAACAGTAGGTGCATCTGGATAGAAATCTGGTTTTAACTTGTGAGTGACAGCATGCTGTTGCACCAGTCCTTGCTAGGAAAACAGAAAGATGTCCAATGCAAGGCAAGAAGTATTTGAATAGGGAAGTCCAGCATAGGCAACGTGTTGTACTACTACTTAAACTAGCCATTTATACAATAACATGCCCATGTTATTAAGACTAGTGAACTATTAAAAACAAACAAAACAAAGAAACAAGCAAACAGACTGTTGGATTATTCCTTAAATACTTATGAGAACTTGAGAATTACTCTTGTTGAATACTGTTGAATTTTATTACCAGGTGAACTTTGCATAGGAGAGTTTAAGATGTTCTTTGTTATATAATCTTTATTTTAGTTGTATTTACATAACTTGCTGAAGGTTTAAGAGTGCCAAAGAACACACTTAAGTTGTGGAAGCAGAAGAGCCAAGAATAGGCCTAAGAAGAGCTAGTGAAGAAAAAAAATATCAAAAAGCATTTAGAAATAAAGCATACTATCAAAAACCTTATGGACAAAAGTTTTGAGTTGTTTTGTTTTGATTTGTTTTTCTTTTGTTTTGTTTTGCGGGTTAGAGTTTTTTTGGTTTTGGTGTTTTGTTTGTTCGTTTGGTTTTTGGTTGTTTTTTCTTTTTTTTTGAGTTGTATGAGAAAATTTCAACAAAAGTGGTTGCTTGCAAAAATGATACAAATACACTTTCTTTGATGAAATATTGCAGCACCTATTGGACATCAGTGTAATCAAGGATGCATCCACTCTGAATAAAACTTATACCTTGACAATGTCCTCTTTACCCAAGAGTCATTTAAAACTGTTTGAAGTGAAAGCATTTAGAGCACCATCTTGTATTTCCACACAGGTTCTAAAGTAATACAGGTATAAAATCTCACATAAAGATCAAGAAAGTGATAATTTGAAGGAAGGGAAGAAAAAAAAAACCCAACCAACCAACCAAAAAAACCCAGAAAATTTCTTTTTAGACTTGTATCAATTGTGACATATAAATACAACCAGGAAAGTGAACTTAGCAAAATGCATGTCTGCGCTCTAAGTTTGCATTTACATAAGTAAAAATGCCCAAGTGTAAATTAAAAAAAAAATAAAGAATGACATGCAAGGTGAAGGTTATTTGATAAGTAGTTTTAGTACAATGATGGATTTTAAAGCCTAAACATAAACAAACCATCCCCTCAAAACACCACAGAACAATCTGGCTGAATAAATTTCATGTCTCAGTGACAACAAAGGCTTCACAAACACCCCATCGGACTGATCTGCACTGCCTGTGCTGAAGCACAGCCCAGCTGAAGCTAGAACTGCTGAGAACACTCAGTCCAAGAATGAAGGAGAAGACAGTCTGCAAGAATGAAGGAGAAGACAGTCTGCACCTGCAGTAATTCACAAGGATGCTTTCTGACAATTTAGCATTCTTGCAGCACAATTTGATTAAGTAAACTAGAGGTCCTGTCTTCTTTATCAGTTCCCATTTTTCCTTAGCAGCACAAAAAAAATCATTTATCATACAGATAGCTCTGCAATTATGTGGAATCTTTAGAGAGAGAGGCTATTACATTTTTAGCTCACTTTACTCACTAAGACTTTGTTATCCAAATGATATCAAGGAAAGAAAATTCTCAACTAAGATCTGAACTCATTGTTTGATCAAATGGCTAAATAGGACGTAGAAATTTTAAACCAGCTATTGCTCAAGAGAACATTAAGATTGATACTAAGTTTATATTAATATTCCTTTAAAATATAATTATTTATAATGACTTATAAATAAGATGAGAGGCAGCTTATTTTATCTACAACATATGTAATTTATACTCCAAAAGGAAATTACTCAGATCACTAAAAGACACACAGGGAAAGCCATATGTGCAAATAAGGAATTTTTCATTTGAATGATCACAAAAATGACAGCCACTGAAGTGTCTTTGTACACATCAGGAATTATCACAGGCATGTTCAATCATGCTCTGCAATACTGAACAATCACTTGTTTTATATGAACCAGGAAGATCTATGGCTTGTGGTTAGCACTCATTTTAAAAGGTACTAAAACGGAGCCAATCATTGTACATAAGATGAAGTGATAGTTTAGGAAGAAGCTGTGATGAAATGGTACCAAAAGAGGGCCTTTAGTAACCACAATGTGATAAGAAGAACACTTCAACAATAAGTGAGATATCAATTTGTCAAAACTAAATTACAAGAGCTGTTGAACTGGAACCTAAATACATGGCCGATAGTAAATGTGACAATGTTTAGGAAAATAGTGTCTTCTATTAAACTGTTAGAGATATGTCAGAAATTTCACTGGTTATTCAACATTATTGGATGAGTGCAAATAAATGAAATAAATTGCAGGTCTCCCAAGACTGCTTGCCTATCCCTGCTCATTACGCCAACTCACCATGATCTCAGTAAACTTTTGACGAATTGAACTATTTCAACCAGACTTGACAAGAGCAATAAAGACCCTAAATGAGAATCAAATTCCCACAGGCTTTGCCAAGACAAAGCAAGTTGCTGCAGTGGGAAATTCAAGAAGAATGCAGCCATCACACATGGTTTGGTGACAAGAGACTGTGGACACAAATAAGCCACAAGAGCAGAGCTATTCTTGTCTGTCCAGTGGCAAAAGTTAGAACCTTGAGGAACAGATAGGTTTCAGTGAAGAGAATGAAGGGAAGAAACCCTAAAGAATGTAGAGCACACACCCCATAGGAAATGGGACTTTATTAGTTCAACTGTGCTTGAAACAAATTTCTGTCTGCTAACATACAAATAAGCTACAACCAACCTTGAGAAAGAATGCTTTGGGGGAGCAGAAGACGTGGCAACCAAGTGTAAAAATATCCTACGAGACCTTCATATATCCTGATGCAATACAATATATCAGATTTAAACAAATACATTGTTTACTGCTTCCATCAATGAAGGAATAAGAGATTAAGGGGGGGAAAATTAGTAAAACTTCAGAGAAACTAATTTATATTGCTATTTCATTTGCAATATCCCCTCACTGCAATTATTCACTCTGATCTTCTGCAACTAGGAGTTTAGACTGAAGACTATGCCCAAGATTAAATGCCAGTTCAAAAAGAGAGAGGGAAAATCACATGCATACTAGGAAAAAGCAAATTCTGAGTAAAGGAAAACAATTTACAGAGAAAAAAATATCTTACACTGTAAACTACTTTGACTTGGAAAAACTTTTACATCAGGCTGCGAATGTGAAGGTTTCCCACCTTCAGCGTTGTAATTACAGAACAAAGAGAGATCACTAATGATGCTGAAGGTGAGTATAAGACCTTTGAAATCTGTATTTCTAGAAATACACCTGAAAATTTTACAGACTTCCTTCCAAATCATTACTCTCCTCAGTTAAGCAAGGGAAGATCTAATTTGGGAGGAGGCAATTAGCACTGGCACACAAACCGAAATTCATTCCTGAGTTGAACTTGCCAAAAAATCATCAGCTGAGATAATTGGTAGGTACTTATCAACTTTCTACTGTCAGTTATACCAAGTATGCTAGCAATTAAACATTTGCTAACATAGGAATTAATCCACTAATTCTAAACATCCTTTATGAACACACAATTAGTTATAGTTTCATTATGGTAGACTGGCACTCTTGATTACATTAGATCACATTCAATTGTCTGAACAGTCATGCATTTCAATGTTATACACAAAAATAATGAAAGGAATCTTTCTCTGCCTTGAAA
The DNA here is from genome assembly GCA_033439905.1 of Ceryle rudis. Taxonomy (NCBI): domain Eukaryota; kingdom Metazoa; phylum Chordata; class Aves; order Coraciiformes; family Cerylidae; genus Ceryle; species Ceryle rudis. Next base: position 233 of record JAAGNO010014420.1, on the reverse strand, counting down.
ACTCCTTCATGGTATTAATAAATGCAGAAGGTCCTTTGAGGGAATTTCATTTCCCTGTTCGGGTTGAAAGAAATTTTTTTATTATTATTTTTTAATAGAAGTCTGATTTTTTTTTTTTTTTTTTTTTTTAAGTAAAAGAAAACAATCAGAATCTTGCATTATCAACAAAACATTTTAATTTTCCTTTTTTTTTATCATATTTTTAGAGTATTATTTAAAAATGATTTTGAATG
>JAAGNO010014419.1:1602-11918 GCA_033439905.1 Ceryle rudis | reverse complement strand
CCCCTTCTCTGAAAGGAGCCGCATCCATCCTGCAAAGAGCACAGAGGCTGCTCAGTGAAATCACCCCCCTGCCTCACCCCGGGGCCTGAGCGCGCGTTTAAGATCCAGGTCAGCCCCGTACGGACGCCGCCCCCCCCCCCTGCCTGCACGTGCCCCCTGTATGTCCCTTGCTCCTGGCTTCAAAGGCATCTGGGACTGCTCAGCCCCTTTGTGCAAACAGGACCCACCTCCTGCTCTGCTCTGGGGACCAAAAAGCCCCCAGCCCACTCCCATCTCACCCTACACCTTGCACCGAGGTTCTACATCCACCCCACAGAGTGAGGGGCCCAGCAGGTGCCTGGCCACAGGCGCAGCTCCACAGTTCAGCCCCTGGGACCCACCAGCCCTTTCCTGGGTACTGTCAAGGGGCTGAAGGACCCACACCCCCCCCCCCCCAATCTTTACTTTCACCTCTGTGATCACAGAAAACTTCTCAGGACAGTAGCTTACTTTTTGTTAATTTAATTTAGTCTTTTTAGATCGGGTATATAGAAAACACCCAAGGTAACAAAGCTAAATCACAAGTGGTATTTGCAGACACATCTCTCTAACAAAACAGTACAGTTGTACAAGACAGCTGTTGAAACCTAGTAAGCACTTGCAAAGTTTCCTGCATACTGAGGCCACCCACTGCTGTGGAAGATGCTTGCAAGCAGAGATGTGGTCAGAATTTTGACCCTTTACATACAAAAAATAGAAAGGTTCAGTTCAAACCAAAGAGTCTAAGACTTTTATCAAAACATCCTAAAAGTTCAGTACTGATGCAGCCTCTCTCTACATCACAAGTAACAACAGCACTGGTAAAATGCAATAATGTGATTAGACTATTTGCTAAGCAGAAATCTTAATATTAATACAGAGGTAGCCTACAACTTAAAATAGCAGTTTAAGCTCAGATTTCTAGAAACAAACTTAAGTAAAAACCTGCCTAAACAGTCACAGAAATTATACTACCTGTTTAAACTTAAGTAGTTTAACAAAACTTTTAACAAAATAAACTTCAGTAGTCTAACAAAGCTTTAACAAAATAAAGAAGAAATAGTGGCTATGTAATGGACCATATGACCTGAAACAAACATACAAACAAACAAAAAGCAAAGCACTGAAAGAGCATGCAAAAGGACAGAAAGAGAAACACAGAAGTGCCATTTCTGTAAACCTTGGGGGGGGGTGAGTGGTGCTCCAATACCCTCTTTCTCAGTAATATTGTACTACTCTTTTGGCTCCTCCCACAATGGGCCTCAGCAACAATACAGCCATTTGGAATACATCCAGCCATGGCTTTTTCAGACAAACAAAAGTAGAAGGGAAAAAGAAAGGAGGCACAATAGAATGCCACTTGGCACAGAGTGTCTATCGCTTCCACTGCTAAATGCCAATGACTTTTGTATTTGTGCTTATGGGCAGGAAATCCTGTCTCCTTTGCCAGGAAGCCCATCATACTGTGATTAAGGGAGGAGGGGTTTTCCATCTGCCTTATTCCCATAACAACTCTGGGTACTTTCAGAAACTATGTCAAAGAGTTCAGAAAGACTGCATTGTGTGAACATGGTTCCAACCAAACGCAATCAATCAATCTGCATGTTTACTGTGTGGATAGTCGAGTTATTCCCATACCTGGTAGGTTTTGGGGTTTTTTTGTTTGTTTGTTTTCAGAAGTGCTGTATCCCTGCATTTTCTGCTGATCTGAAGAGGTGCAGAACTTCTGACCTGGTAATAGATTGGTATGCACTAAAAAACTACTGCTCCCACCAGTTGAAAACCTAATGCTTAGAAATATCTAACTGTGGAATGCATTTCCTATCCTTTAGGACAGCACAGATACTCCTGAACCAAGACAACCCTCAAAATTGTTGCAACAGCCTCCTCCTGCAATGCGGCATCAGTAACAGTCGTCTCAGCTCTTACATACAACAGTCACCTACTCACCTGTTCCAGAACAGAGGAACAAGACTCCAATAAATAGCAAAGTAAGCCCCCCCCTCCAAAAAGGAATGTGGTTAGACGTAGATCTACAGAGGTGCCAGGAATTACACCCACCTCCATATACTCAACATCCAATCCTAACTCCTCATGTCCTGTCAAATAAATGGGGACAATGCTTGTGGTTGGAATATACTGCACTTTGGCTACCTCAATCCTCATAAGAGAGAGCAGTTCTCTATCCTACGGTGTGGTCAGGGCTGGCACAGATGAACTAGAATGAGTGAGCCATAAATCAGTCCCCTCTTCCTTCCTTGTCCAAACAAACCACAGCGGAGAAGAGAATCTGGACCCTGCCCATTTGTTATTCTAGAGGGCCTACGACTTAACCTACTACTTAAAGAAGTCTTGTTGCCTTTCCCTGCCCCTTATGCAACCTCAGTGATTATACAACATCATCCATGCTTTAAAACCTCTCCTTGACTCACTCATTCAAACACCAACTTTGCGAGTAGCTTTGTTCAACATTCAGGATGAGCTGAAACAGTTCCATAGGAATCAAACGCTATGCATGACAATGGAAATCTGCAAGTGAAAATAAATAAGTAATTGTTGGGCTATCAACTGAGACAAACTCTCTAAACTATTGTGTTTGCAGTATCACACTGCAGGTTTCAGTACTTGAAGTCATACACTCTATACTGATCGATTTGCATACCATATCGATCTCAAGGGTTGTCTAATGTGTTTGATTTGTGGCACTTCTGCATAATTTTCTGATTAAGTTACTTATTTAACCTATTGACCTTTACTCTTAATTAAAGAGCCTATGTAAATGTTGAGCCGTAATCAACTTACACACTACTGAGTGGAATTTACATCTTGTGGAATTTACCTGCTCTTTAAGGTTTTACACTGACACTGTGTGGTACATAATGGACATTTTTATCCTTTGCAGTTTAAATTTGTGAAGCACCTCTGAATCCAACTTTACTTCCAATAACTTTCAAACAAAAATTCCTATAGGAATTTGGTCCTTTAAAATAATTCACATAACAGAAATCCCTATTTTGAAAGCTTAAGAGATAAACAGTAAGTTAAATCCAGTTTTCTTATGCAACCGGTCACTTGTACTGATAGCCGTTGAACATTCAAGAACTCTGTGTGGGATCATAACTCCATTGTGTACACCACATACACACCCCACTCTACAGAGCAGGCAGTACATTGCATTTGGTATCAGTCACCACTCAAAATTTTAAAGTTACAGCTGAAATGATTATTTCTCACTAACATGGAAACCAAATCAGTTGGTGAGCAAAGAAAAAAAAGCCACCACACCAAAACACACCACAGTCATTGCAATGCATTATATTCTGTTTATTACTGTTGAGAAGTCCAATTTAGTTGTAATAATTTATGGCACTTGGCTGTTCCTACTAAGTATAATACAAAATTTTACTGATTCAATGTAAAGCTAGAGGACATCTTGATAATTCAGTTTACAAATGAACAGCAATGTTTTGTATGTGTGAAAAGTGTTATGTTGATAGCTTGGAAAGTCAGCAGTTTGACAGCAGACATGAACTAAGCATTTAGAAGCTGCAGTTATACCTTCCTTACAATCATATATCCCTTATCTCTCCCTGCATATACTCCAACAAAAGGATAAAGATTAGATAAAGATGACAAGAAAATAATGTTCAGTAATCACTCTGAGCTAAAGAACAATGCTATGCCCCTTAACAGTCCTTAATGCTCCAACAACGAGCAACCAGACTTGCTCAATTACCAATGGCCTTAAAATGCAACTTTGCCAGTGGTTAGATGTAAAGAATATATGGTAAAAACTAACAGACATAAACACGATGATATAAAACAAGCTGCTGAACTGGAGCCAACTGGGTTGCACTCCATGCAGACTGAGCAAAGCAAGAGACATTTCTGAACAATTGAAACTAAATTCCCAACCTTTCTATTCAACTGCTTGCTTTCTAATAGCATTCTACATTGAAGTTACCTGTGAGAAGATCTGTTTTCACACCAATCTCAGGTTTTTAAGTTTAGAAGACCTTTCCTAACTGGGAATTTACTTTATGCACCTTGTTTCCATACAAAAAGAAGAAATCACAGACATTTTTTCAAACATCCAATATTCCTCTTATGCCATTTCTAAGCTGATGAAACACATAGACTGAAATCATGTCTTGAAAGATGCCATTGCCTACTGTTGACCAAAGGTGTCCCTGTGCTAAAATCCCCAAAGTAAAGCAAACAAAACGGCAGAAGGAGGCTTGACTCAAACCAAAGGGATCAATTCTCTGCGATACATGCTAACAAGTCCATGAGCATTTTGCAAACAGAGCAACAATTTGCCCCTAGATTAGACTCAGAAAACCACTGAGGCTGGAACGTGCAAACTTGCAACACAGGATGTCTACTGGCCCTTATTGTCAAATGAGAATGCAGGGTAGAAATTTGGGGAATTACTTGTGTTTTCACTATTTGTTCTCTTTCCCCTCTTCCACCTTCAGCTTCACTTCCCACCTGCATGCTTCACTTTGCTCCCTTTAAAAATATTAAAATATCTTGGTGTCTGTAGTTGCATCTTTTACCATTATTCTCTAAACTGGTTAGAGTGTATTGTTTCTCATTATGTTGGCTCCATGTAATTTGTTCAGTTCTAAAGCTGAATAACACTGCTACCAAACTTTCTGCACTGACTGTTTTTAAATCCACAGTTCTGCCCATGTCCCAGTATGTTCTGTCCATTAACAGCAAGAGAGGAGACAAAACTGCCATTCTTCTATGTATGCCAGTTAGAGACATGACTGAGATGCACTGAAGGAGGAGTTCAGAATTAAAACAGAATTAAGACTGAATTAGTATTATCTGAACAAGGACAATAATTATCACTAGAGGGCTTTAAAAATCAGTTACTTCTATGAGAAAACTAAAGACCAAATTGAAGTGCAAAAGTCATATGCACACTTGCTATCACAGGAAAAGTGTTCCAGTGTAATCCAATGAGACTTATCAAAGGGAAATAGTGTCTTTTTCTCACTAGGGATAGTTTTAATTACTTCTTCCCTAGGGTCTAGTGGAACAAGTATCAGAGTGAAAGCTCATATTCCTTCCATTGTCAGTAATGGAATAGCTGCTGGTGGCTTTTTGCTAGCCATATATGTAGGCACTAAGAGGCATTCAAGCTTCTATGTACCAGTGTACATAAAAAAACCCTCTACATTTAAAATATTCAGCTTGCTCAACAAAGAATGCACCTTGATTAGTAGAGTGTATTAAATTTCACCTACTTAACTTTGCAGCTTGATTAATGAAGTATGCAGCTTAATCAGCACAGCATGCAACTCATGACAACATGCACCACCCAAAACTGAAACTAATGGTAGGACCCAACAGAACCCCCAGTATACATTTCTAAGCAAAACATGCAGTGCAGAAGATTCAAAGCAGGCTCTTAGGTCTGTAAAAGAACATTAAAACGTTCAGTTCCAGCAGCAACCTTATGGCTTTGTAGCACATAATTCAGACTGTAAAATTTCAACTGTCCAGTAGCTGGAGTAGTCAGGCAACAGAATGCTTCTTTCAGTGTAAAACCAAGCAGAGCCCTCAGTAATGCTGATCACTGTGACCACAACATGTATGGGCAGTACAGAGCCAAATCCACCTTTAGGCACTGAAGTACACCTGAGATAGCATCACTGGCCATCCAAAACATGAAATCATTACACCAGGGAAATTAGAGGGATTATTTTAAGATAGCAAGCATGTCAGCATTTGAAGTAATTTATCATTACAATTTACATACTAGCAAGCTAAACATAAGAGTTAGAAAGGGGTTCAACTCTACACAGTAGGATCCAGAGGCATGTCAGATATGAATCAAGTTTGGATTTTATATCATCCTAAAACTGAAGATTGTTCTGACACAGTGTTTTGGCTTGGGTTGCTTTGCTGCCCAGAAACAAAGACAAACCCTAACATAATCAGGAAGTAGCTTCACTTTTGGCAGAATACAGAACTACATGTTCTGTCCCCTAGGCTATAAAGAAATGTAGTTGTAGATTTTTGTAGCCATCACTCCACATAGTATTTCCTCAATGATGTTTTTTTCCCCTTCATGGTCACTCTGCATGGTCTGAACACGAGATGAATTCAGTGCTGTTATTTATGGTACAGATTCAAAGACTGCTACAGCTAATGGAAACACTGTGTGGTATCTACAGGGGAGTTTTGCAGAATATGTGGCATTTACCAGAGCATAAATCTTACTAACAAGAGTACCTGTACTCATATAATTCTTAACCCACACCTCTCCTTCTGGATACTGCACATTCACTAAGGAAAACTAAAAAAGGTACACATCTCAAACTCCCAAATACTCAGCTGTTTCATGGTAGGACTGAATGCCATTCCCATCTCAACAAAACTAAAGCTATTAATAGTCAGGTTTTGACCTGGCAATTTATGCAATACTTAAAAAAAATAAATATGAGTGTCGGACAAATACAATACAGTGATTACCACTCACATGCCTTGTGTCAAAAAAAACCCCAAACCATAACCACCCAAACCACAAAAAAAAAAAAAGGCACAAAATCTTATCTTTTTAACTCCTAAAAAAAGTTTCCATTACTAAGAAAAAAGGTAAATACCAAACCGCATTGAACGTTGTTTGTTGAGGCTTCATATTATAGCTTCTACACTGCAAATATAAAGATACGCAGGAAAAAAAAAAGTTGCAAGCAATCTTTCAATTAAGGAGTTAACTTTCAGGTAAGACTGTACAAAAGCTACATTGTTCACCCATCTTAATCCAGGTACCTGAAAACCCAGCACAGTAATAGAAGTATGCTAGCATCAATTCAGACACTCTTCTGAGAGGTGATGCCAGTAGAAACAAGGAGGATATAAGGCGTCACAGTTTGGGAAGCAGGACTTCAGCAGTCAACCTGAAAATCCAAAGATTAATTTTCAGACTGAATCCTTTCTGTCGCAGTTTGCTAGACTAGGATTCACTTTCTATTATGTTTATGGAAGTTGTTCAAAAGTGCATTTAAAAGTCCTGTGTTGGTCCATTCATCAGGTCCTCTCCTGCTATAAACCTCTGTAGAGAAAAGCTTCAATATCCTTTCACCATTTTACTCTAACCATTCAGTCCCCTGCGCTAGCTGGGTGGTACTGTCCCTGCTGCTTACTGCTGTAGATCTCTGCAAATATCTCCACCACATCTTTCAGAAAACGTAGTGGAAACTTTTATATTTCCAAAGTGCTATTTTAAACATCTTAGTTTGAAAAAGAGTAATGTCATTTTTAGCATCTATATTTTAATTAAAAGTATTTTCTTATTGAACACTAATTGGAGTAGCAAATTAAAATAAACAGTGTTTTGCCTTCTAAAGCATTCCACTGATCACTTCCTGGTACAGTGAAGGCTAAGATGTTAAGTTCTCATTCTATGAATTTAAGCAGAACTTGCAATGAAACTTGAAGTGTATTTAACATTAGATTGAATGAATTAATAAAACTCGTTAGATAAATATTATAGGTCTTAATGAACTTAAAAACACCACTGTCTACAGCATTCCCAGTTCAAAAGACTCAAAAGTTACTAAGTCTCCAAAACATCAGTACTCCAAGAACGCAAAATAGTCCTGAATATGAATATAAATATGAAGGAGTTTTAACCTGTATTTTTACTCATATCCATTTTACACTATGCTGTATTCACATATCCTTCTTCCAAATATACCGTAATATGACTCTGGGAAGAACTCTGCTGTTCTTTTAATTTGGCAGCCAGAGGATTTTGCATAAATTTTTGGTCATTCTGAATGTTAAGGAAACCATCACCGTAAAAAGATCAATGTAATAGCATTATTTGAAGTACACTACTTCCTCTATTTGAAACATTGCCAGTTATTCCCTATCCATTCCTGAAACCACAGACATTAAAACAGCAAGTATCTTATTAACTTTACTTCGGGTAAAGCATAAATATTAATCCGTCAATCACCTCTCTCAATTGCGTACCATGGCAGCAGAACATCTTTACTAGAAAAATGATTTGAAAGTAAATTTTGGAAGAACAATGCAAATCTAGTGTACATTCTGAATGTAAAATTTACCCTGGTTACATAGTTGGCAATATTCTTTTCCTTTAATACTGCGTCCAAGATGAAGCTTCGGAAGATGCAGTAACTTTCAGCAAGTTGCTAGTCAGCATTGCTATTTACAGGTCCCCTGGAAACCTGCTGTTTTTCTACGCAAGGTGAAGATGGCATTTCCATCCATTAGCGTAGGACTAGTCAAGAGTTAGAGGTTATTCTGAAATCCCCTTTTCTGAAAATAGTCCCAAAGTCCTATCAACTATGAAAAGCAAGACCAAACACAATACTGAGATCAACTCAGCTTCAAGACAGAATCAGATGAAGAAAAATGTACAAGTACTTCCTGTTGTTGTTCAACCTAACCTCTCCCTCATTACAAAAAAAAAAAGTGCCATTACAATAGTCGTTACTGCACATTATTTTAATTATATTTGGTATCATTTACAAAATCTATCTACACACCACTAACACAGAAGTCATGAGCAGGGGCAAGAAGACATGTACCCAATATTAATGAACAATATCTAGTCATGGTTATTGCCTGGTATACAGAGCAGTGGAGAGCATGGATTGATGACAACAGAACACTGGTTAGAAGCTCATGTAGATTCAAAATATTTTAGACGCTTCCTCTCCCACAGGTACTTCCCTTCCTATTCAAAGAAATAGCTGCAGTACCACAGAATCCACCATGTGGTGTCTGTTAGCAAATGTTGACTTTTTCATGGTGACTGGTGTAGGTACATCTAGATTGTGTATTTAAACATCACAGTTTTGTTTTCATTTCTTGCAAGAAGCATTTGACTGAGGTTAATGTTTTATATCAACAGAGTAAAAATAGCTAATTCTGGACCCAAAGGTCATACACATCAGCACAACTTGAGTTCTGAAGTGCTTTTAACCTTGATTTTTCCTTGTAAGCCAGATCCTTTAAAATATACAACACATTTAACCCAATCTCACAAGCATAGATGAAAAAGAACAAAAACAACAAACAACAAAACAAACAAAAAAAAAAAAAGAAAGAAAAAAGAAAAAAAGAAAACATTTTCAGTGTCTTTGGAAGACCACAATCATCTGACAGTCGGAGGGATCTGATTATATTTGAAATTATACTTGCCAGGAAATACATTAGTAAAATACCGCTCACTTTACAGAAAGGAATGCAAATCAGTAATATCAGCACACAGAAAAAAAAAAAAAAAGACATCTTTCCCATCTGATTCATTAGATTTTTGGCACCCCAATTAAGTTCTGACAAGCTAGTATTCCAGTCACAGTAAAATATTGTTGCTCCACTAGGCTTGCTCCAATGTTTAGTCATAAGATCCATACAATAATAACAGAACAGTGGCCTATCTTGACCAACAGTACATTAGTTATTATCTGCAGCACAAACACCTACCACTTTATACTAACATTTTGGCAGTTAATCTAAACATAGCACTTAAAGCTACATCATAATTTTGAGATCTAACTGGGTCATTTTCCTTCCAGCTGGCACCAGTAAAAAGTATTTTGTAACAAAAAAAGTAAATGAAACTTTTTTTCACAAGAGGGGTTTTTTTTGTTTTTTTTTTTTTCATTCTTTAATGGCAGGAGTACAAGTATGATTTCAAGCACACACAACACATTTTTCAAGGCCTGTTCATGGTGATGCTAGCTGGGTGAATTACAATAAGATTTATTGTGCAGTGGTGTATGTCTAGTTTTCCATCTACTGCTGGGAGCTTCAGCTGGCAGGAACTAACAGAGATACCCATTATGTAGAGCCCGGTTCAAACTGTGGTTTTGGTGAAAACTCTCAGGGACAGGAACTTACTGCACATGCTGGCAAGAGGACAGGGAGAAAGTTGATGAAAAGAACAAAAATGGACTTTTTAAATGGCTTCTTAAATATCTGGTATCCTGTCCTTTCTCCAAATTGTGTTGTGGCAAGGGGAGAGGGAGGGGGAGAAATTACAACAGATTTTCCTGTAAAAGTTGTGTCATACTCAATGGATGTATAACAAGGCAGTTAATGACTACTTGTTGTTGTAGCAGGGTCCCCTGCTGACAGGATTCAAAATGAACAGGAGATCACCAGAACAGCGTTCTCAACACTTTACTCTCCTCATCCTTCCGCACACAACCTCAGCCCCCCCCCCCCCCCCCCCCCCCCCCCCCCCCCCCCCCCCCCCCCCCCCCCCCCCCGGGACCACACAACAAAAAAGCCCGCGCCTA
>JAAGNO010014418.1:54934-73660 GCA_033439905.1 Ceryle rudis | reverse complement strand
TACCTTAACCTTGTCTTCACCCATCCCTACAGATTTCTACCGTGACAGCTAAAGACTTGTGGTGGTACAGTCATCCCACCCCCTCATCTGCTTTGTGAATTTGGTGCTGGCCACTGTGCCATTTTTTAGTTTTGTGGTGCAGGAGGCCGGGAGAGCTTGGTATGTCCTGAATCTGTCTAGTGAAGTGGCAAGTCAAACTGAGCCCCACACCTCAGGAGCTGGGGACAGTGAGTTGGGATGGTTAGGCACCTCCTAACTGTATCTAACACCTCAGTATCTTGGAAAGGTGCCGGTGAAAGGCCACAGCCCCACTGGGGAAGAGCCAAGCTAGTCTGAGAAGATTAATGGCCACCGTGGCACAGTACTAGCCTAGTACTGACCGAAGTCAATCATCTTGTGCACCTGTAAGTACTGATCTGAAGAGGGAGGCCCACTGGAGCTCTGTGGGATCTCAGTGGGCTGAGTCTCGGTATGTCCTCCTGAGCTGGGACTCCTCTCAGGCTTGCCTCTGACCATCTGCTGGTAAAGCTGATGAAGGGAAGACCATCTGTGCAAAGACCAATGACAGGAAAGACTGTCTACATCTAATAAGCCATCAAAGGGAGACATGAGTATTTGTGATCTAGGAAAAATCCTGGAGTGCCCAAATCGACTAGAATCTGCAGAAAGGCAACATCTTAATCGTAGGTTAACCTCTATGCCTTTATATAGTGGTGTACATGTGTGTGTGTCATTTGGTTTTGCTTAGTGAGCTTTGTTAAGTCTTAGGTGAATCACTGTGTTTACTATAACTATTGACTTAGACTGGTTAATCATTGCTATTTTTATAAATTACTATATCATTGTTAATATATTTGAATTGCTGCTACCTCAAATTTAAATAAGGAACACATTAAACAGCACACTCAAGTCCCAGTACCCAAATTCTGTGAAACTGGTGACGAGGTCTGGGACTAGGGGCAGAGCTAACCTTATTCGATGAATGAGTTTGGAGGGCAAGAGGGTCTATTCTGAACCTTGCGACCAAATGGAAGGGCATTCCCTCTCCTGTTGACCAGGTCTGGGACTAAGAGGGGATCTAACTTCACTCTCTGTAGGAGTTCAGAGAGCAAGGGGGATTTATTCTGAACCTTGGGACAGGTGAATTTCTTTACCTCCAATATTCCCAATGTCCCTGACATTCTTAGTCAAAAGGTATTGACTGGGTCCAAGACTGGATCTAGCCACACCTGGGCTCCTCTCTGAGAAGGAGTTCAGAGAGCAAGGGGGTCCATTCTAAAACCCTGGTAGCTCAAGATCAGTGCCACCTTTAACACTTCTATTCTCAATCCCTGTGAAAACCACCCTGGCCCAACTCCCACTCACTTTGATTGTCTCTTTCATTTCTGCTCAAGTGTTGTAATCCAATTGTTCTAATCAATTTGCTTTATAGTGAGTAATGTAGTGACCTTGCCATCAAATTGAACCTCAATTAACCTTTGTTGATTTTGACTAAATTTTATCAAATTCACTAAGCTTTGTCAAATCTTTAATCTACCTCAATGAATTGTATCACTGCCTTTTATTGGATGAGAAGTAGGTCACTGCTCTGCAGCACATGGAATCCTAAACTAGGATTCCATAACAAGCGATTTAAATGACCTAAAGGGGAATCTCTTACAGTTTCTGTGACAAGACTCTAGAGTTTAAAGTGGAAAATGGACCTATCCAACCACAGAAAGCTTGTCTTTCTCACAGTCTACCTTTGTCTCTCAACAGGCAGGCAGAACTGTTGTGGGACAGTTGTGAGAACTGTTGTGAGGGCCAAGGCAGAGAGTAAAAGTTGAAAACCCTCATCTTCCATTTACCTGCTAGATGACAGGCATTGCCATCTACCTACCTTAAGGTGATGACTGCTACACCTCCTCAGCCATTGCCAAAGTTGTAGGAAGCAGTAACATGTTAAAGCTAGATTATCAGAGGGAACTGGGGTTACTCCTTACCCTTCAAAGGAGTATATTTGGGTTATGGACATCATCACATGGTCAGGAATTTGAACTTCATTTGGCTTTTTATTGCAGCAACTCAACACACGTGTTCTGCATGACAAGTGTCCCCGTGCTTTTCTCCTTTTGTAGCTATGAAGAATAAGACATAATTTAGCACTAGACACTTTAACATTCAGTCTTGATCTGTAGTGAGACTACAGAATTTTGTTTGACCTCAATACGAGTTGCATACCCCACAGGCAAAACTGTGCTCAGTCTGCATAATGTCAAGGATATTAAGTTTATTCAGAACTTTCTTGAGCTGCTATTAAGTCCTGTGTGGTTTAAAACTGAATCTTTAAGAGTAGACATAGGCATACATATTTTCAACAGGGTTGATGTGATGTAGGATGTAGCAAGTTGAAGTAGTTTCTGCTTTAATACATAATTTCCACATGTTCCATTGTGTCGCTTATTCCAGGGAGGCAATCTTAAACATTAAGTTATTTGCTTTGTATTTCACAACTATCCTTGGCGGCAGCAGCAATCTTCTTAAATCTGTCATCACCCAAAGCAGGGAAGATACTTAATTTTTCCCCTTATGAGAGTTACAAATACAGATACTGTCCTAAAAGAAACAGTTCTCAAGACGAAAATTTGCTGAAGGAAAAAAAGGGCACAGCAACAATTCAATAACAAGTTAGCTCTAAACAATCATTTCATTAACAGACTGCAAAGGCCTAAATTTAGCTTTGCCTACATTGATCTGGACTGGTGAAAAGCTACTGTACTCTTTGAAGTGTTAAGGTATTTAAAGAACCTAAGATACCCAACTATACTTTGTTTGTAACCAAGGTTTATATTGCGATTTTAAGCGCTATATTTTTCTTCTGTTCAAATAAAAGCAATAAGATACAGGTGCTCTTACAAGTCTCATTAAATTCAAATGCAATAAATTACTGGGTTTGCATGTGTTCATTTTGTAGGGCAGCTTTCTGAAGCCCTTATTGGACTAGAGTTTTTCTGAGTAATCTAATTTTTAATTTATTTTGCATGCCTCTTAAGTACAACTAGCAATATGGGCACACAGATTTTGAAAGAAACTAATTGGATAGAGCCTTACACGTGTTTCTGCAGGTGCTCAAACTCTTTGGCACATTCCTGAGAATTAGCTTCATCCCGTATTCACTATTTGAACATGAGCTGAGAGCATTTCTTCCTCTTCTTGAAAGCAGCTGCTGCTGCTGCAGACATGATTCAAATTTATTGTTGCTAAAATTAACATGTTAAAATATATCTGGTTATAATGTTGTATGTGGGCACTCTAAAAATGTCTTTATTCCTGTGTCTTTAAACTAAGCTTAGCATTTGATTTATACTGACAGTATTACTTCCATAAAGAAACTTTATATTCTAGTGCTCTGTAGAATGTTTTAATATCTAGTTTAGAGACTTGTTAGCCATTAAAGAACCAGAGGCTTTTCTCTGACACTATAGCCCGCAAGAAAAAAGGTGATAAATCAGTTCTGTAATACTTCTGAATGAGCCAAATAAAGATTTTTTCTTTTTTGCCTTGAATACACATAGTTATAGTATGTAGGCATTGTTGCAGAAGAGCAGTTTTAGTCCATTCGAATCTGAAACTATTACATTTTTTGTTCTATCACAGAAAGAGAATGGGTGGAAGACAATAAATTGTCATAGTCGTGTATCATTTTATTTAAAAGTGTTTCAGATTTTAAGTTCAGAATATATAGTGGCCTGAAAGAGAAGTACTTTCTAATACCAGTAACATAACAACTTTGCATTATATTGTAGATAAAAACTGAAACAAAATTGATAGCACAGATACTGCTGCATCCACCCTGTTCAGCTTTATCCTCTGCTGTATACAGTGAGGTTCTATGGAAAAGCTGGTCTACATTAAACATTTCTTTTTTTTAACTTGCCTGTGATGTTGAGCTTTAATAAAGCATTGTGTTGTCTCTAGGATTAGCCAGGAGTCATGTTCCACCCTGTACAATACAGATCAAGCCTCAATAATATTGACATAATTTTGCTCCTTCTTGGTTTGATTGAGACAGTCCAGGGGGATATGAAAGCGACAGCATTCAGAAAAATGGAAATAGAACATGGTGTATAAGTAACTGTGCTAAAAAAATGACTACAGACTTCCTCTGCTCCCTTGCTGATCTTACAATGCCTCATAAAGCTTCTGAAGGATTCCCACAGGTAATAAGTAAAACTTTCTTTCCTTGCTCAGAGTGCAAAATACTAGTCTTTACTGAAGCTTTTAAAAGCACGGCATCTAATGAGGCATCAAGATGAAACCCTCTCTTACATGAAGCAAGAAACCCCAAGGAGCTGCTCTGTAAGACTGCTTCTTCAAGCCATGGTTAATCACCTGGTTAGCAGTAGTCAATATAAATATTCTGCAGCTGAAGCTCAAGTATCTTGAGTGCTTATAGATAACAAAAGGGCGGGTGTCAAGAGGATCAGGGCAGACTCTTTTCAGTGGTGCCCAGAAACAGGACAAGTGGCAACACAGGAAGTTCTGTCTGAACATGAGGAGAAACTTCTTTCCTGTGAGGGTGATGGAGCCTGGAACAGGCTGCTCAGAGAGGTGGTGGAGTCTCATTCTCTGGAGACTTTCAAAACCCTTCTGGACATGATCCTGGGTACCCTGCTCTGGGTGACCCTGCTCTGGCAGGGGGGTTGGACTAGATGATCTCCAGAGGTCCCTTCCAACCCCTACCATTCTGTGGATCTGAAGAACTTCTTATATAGGCTAGAGACTATAGCAAAATTAATTACTTGCGGTTTCCATTTTGGTACTGAGTGTACTTTGTTCATTAACTACTTTTGTATTCAGAAAAAACATGCCAATGAAAGCACTTTACCTATACACAGATATCACTCTTGGAGGAGATGCTTTGCATCCAGAAAAAGAGCTGAATTAGCATGTCTGCAAGACAGGGAAAAGTAACAGATTGCTTTCTATAAAGCAATTGCACTGGCAACTCTTTGGTATGCTACAGCAGTATTGATCCAGGAGCCACATCACAATCAATCAGACTCTGAGGACCATGAAAGAATTGCAAATGCTTAAGTTAAGTAAGCACACTATAAGAAGTTTTACTGAAATAAAAAGTGATTGTTTTCAGCTGCAGCTACCTACTATCTCCTTTTTACCTTGGATTACGTGAATAAAATAATTATGTGAGCTTAACTTTCAAAATACTGAGCATCCTTAGGGAGCTGGTTTATGTTCTGTTCTCTAATAGTAATGTCAAGTCACATCAGAGTAAAAAAATGTGCCAAAAAACAAGGCTTGTAAACCATTATTCTGTTTCCCTCAGAATAATAAATCTCTTCTACACCATTTTTACACTGAAAATCAAGGTGCAAGACCACTGGCTACTAATACTGATCAGCTATATATATGCATATGTGTCTACTCGCCTGTCTCTATTACTATTTGCTATGTGGCCACCCTCTTTATTAGTACTGAGACTTCCTTTACACAAGTTACATGAACCACCCCATGTTAAGGTTGCTGTAGCTCATTAGAAATGTATTCTCTTACCTGAGCCTCTGCCTGGTGCCATCAGTGTAAACTTACTGCCCTTTCTGTTCTTCTCTCCACCTCTCACCTCCCCCCATCTAGTTCTATTATGCCAAGAGCAGGCCTGGGGACATGTCCTGTAACACTGTGTAAGAGCCTGGCTCCGCAGGTATTCTGCCATGGACAAGACAGTGTTTTCTAGGTGCACTTGACTCTTTCTCTTGCTCTTCATTCTCCCCCCCCATATTTGGTCAAATTTTTGCCATGTGGGGATGAGTTGCAGGTCATAGGAAGATATTTTGCTATTAATCCTTCCATACCTGTCTATTCATGGGTGCCTTCTCTATTACAACATGTAATGTTCCTTTTACTAAAACATGGGTATTTTTCACTAATATTTTTTTAAAAAGTCCTACCTTTAGATTAAATTTTATTAGAAAGAGAAGCTCTGCTTTAGGTGGTGTATATTCCAGATTGTAAGGAACTAAAATTCCATCTGCAGTTTCTAGAAGAGAGTTCTTTTTCTTGGACACTTTTAAAACTAGACACTGCCTGATATATTATTGGAAACTAATTTTAAATGTTCTATGGAAACAAATTTTCTAAGATCTGATTCACCCTAGCAGGTTTGTACCACCGTCTAAGGTTTCTCCACACTTCCTCTCAAGAGCAGGTCTGCAGGTCAAGCAAGGCTTTACCTGATAGCGTAGGCTTATTTCAAAGACTTACCAAAACTAATGTAAACTAAAATTGAAAGCCTCCGACACTGCTGCATTATTTTTGATTGAATCAGCAGCAGTAAACTTTCATTCAATCTGCTTTAACAGAGCAGCTTCTGCTAAGAATGATAGCACATTCCTCATAAGCAGGTGTAAACTGAATAAAAGCAAAATGTTTGCAGTTATTTTTAATGTGTTTGAGTCCTTAATGGGATTCATTGTTCAAAATCATCATGGGATAATTACATTTGCCTTTGAATATATGATTGGATGTAATCTAACGTGTGAGAATTGTTTGCTAAAATACTTGTCTGTATTAAGTGTTGCATGCAGAGATCTATACACAGCAATGCTGTTAACAGGTACTGCATTCCTACTTGCAGTTTTCCTTTGGGGTCTTAACCTAGCTCTGGTTTCAATAGCCACTCTGAAAACTAACACAGGACACATGAAGAATACATTTTAAGAAGCTGCAAATCACTGAGGGCTGGATGGTGACTCATGATAAGAAATGAGCTGGCCTCATACCTGTTAGGAGTCTTAATCAAATTTGGGTTTAGATATGTGACTCCCAGGAGCTTTAGCCATATCCCCACCACTTGCTGGTCAGAGTAGCTGTGCAAGTATGCTGTGTAACTTGGACTCTGAAACGAATTTCAGCCATGTCTACTAAGGTGACAGAGCTGTTACAAAACAGAAAAACAATTCCTTAACTGCATAGCCCAGGAGAAAAGAAAGTCTCTACCCTACTATTCTGACAGCTTCTAGAGTAGGTTTGAGAGCCACAGAATAGCTGCTCAAAAACTAGTAGAAGCAATCAGAAAATTCATCAAGAGAAATGAACCCAGTGATAAGAAAATAGGATATACTGAGCCAGTATCACCTTCCTGCCTATCAGATCACTTGACCTTCTCTAAAGACTTCCAGGTACAGCATGACACATTAAGTTGTTCATTGAATAGGAATAACCCAGGAAATGAAACAGAAAAAAAACCATTCTTTGATGAAACTATGGGTGCAGCTGAAGCATTGTGACCTTTGGTGAGGTCGGTTATTTTCTCTAGGTAACTATAACTAGGTTACATGGAAAAGAATGTCAAGCAATCCATGGAAAAAAATTGAAGAGCCTGCCTGAGACTCTCAGGACTTTGCAAAATTCCCCACCCACTGATTTAAAAAAAAAAAAAAAAAAAAAAAAAAAAGAAACATACATACTGGGAGGGACTGGGATGGGGTACAGAAGATCAACCTTTACAAGGTTACGACATAGCACGTCACAATACCTACTTCTCATTCAGCTAAAAGACTTGCTGCTCTCCTTCACAAGTGCAGTTTTTCATGTCTGAAACGCAGATTTTGTGCTCAGAACCACAGACAAACTAAGAAATGTGCAGTGAACCTGGAGATAAAGGAAGTTTAAAGTGGTCATCAAGCTCTAACACTTATTTTATGTTCTGTGTCCTATTTATGAAAAATTATGTACCTATAGAAAATCAGCCCCCCTCTGCTCCTGTTAGCACTTGACAAAGATGAAGCATAAAACTTTGCCTGAAAATGTTCCAAACTTGCCCATTGCCTTTCCCCAAGACAGCCAAAATGCTAATTTTCAACTCATAGTCTTTTTTTTTTTTTTTTTTCCCCTGTATCAGCTGGCAGACCTAGTTCCTTAAACTCTCCTCCCTTGGTCTTACTCCCATTTCTAAGATCTCATGTCTTCTGTTTTAAAAAATACAGTTTTGCCTGCAAATGGCTGTGACTAACATCTTTATTACAGGACTGAACAACAAAAAAATCTGAAAGGAGAGAGAAAAACCCTGCGGATCAAACATGTTTGTACTAAGTCTTATCAGCCTTGCCCTCGGGGCCATTCCACACATTTACTGTGTCTCCTCAGCAGCGGAAACAGCTCTTGGCAAGGACCTTTTTGAATCTGTGGCATATCTGAAATGTGCAGCACAGCATGGCATTTCTCACCCGTAACCTTTTTTCCTACTCTCAAATGGTTCCTTTCGCTGTTTTACTCCTCCTGGGCATACCTGGCACTTCCCCTCTCTCTCTCACACACAGTCTTGTAAGAATTACAGGCGAGCTTCCGCAAACAGGGATTCTGTTTTCTAACTTGGAATTCACAATTAAATGCTGGAAACTGTCATTTCCTAGCAAGCTCTCGGCACCTTCTGCGCCCCGGTGTGTCTCCTCAGGAGGATGTCCTCTGAGCTACCCACTCAGGAGAGCTGCCCATCTCAACAAGTAACAGTGGCACTGAGCGTTTTGCTTGTGCTCTATGGCACTGCCTGATGCATTGAGCCAATATGCACACTTGGGAAACAAACAGAACCTAACAGCCTGGGTAATTGCAAAATTACTTGTAATGGAAGTATTTTCAAATAATATATTACGCCAAAAAAATTCCCTGCAGTATGGGCTTCTGTTTAGAAAATGTCTAGCATGCTACACAATTACTACTACGGTCTCAACACGACAGCACAGAAATGCTGAAATGAATCTCAGAATCTTTACCACATATGTAATTCAACCAGACACTTCCCCAGTTTCACTTGAAAGAGATGATCTGTGGAATAATTAATTGTGCTACACCGTGATCTACAGTTCTGCATCAACCAGTTTATTCCCTTTATGTCTGCAAGGTAAGACCAAGGGCCAGTGAAACTGATGAGTGTAACAATGACATTTATAAGCCATTTAACTTATCTATTACTTTACTGGAAGCATTTCTTCTCTATTTTATGGGGTCTTTCGCTCTCTTCATGCTTTTTACATGGAAAAATAATACTAAATACTCTGTGCAGGACAGGAGCATTAAATACTTCAGGTCTGTTAAGATAGGGCCAATGTTAAAAGATTGTCCTTTTACAGCATCCATGACCCTGCCTACAAGGCTGTTCTCTCTGCCATTTGCACTGTGTAATCCCAAGAGTGCCTTCAGATGCATCTCTGTTATCCAGCTGGAAAACCAAGCAGATCTTTCACCTCACCCTCCCTGCATGCCCAGAGGCAGGCAGGGGCACCCTGTCTGGAGGGTATCTGGCCATGCCAGGGCACACCCTGCAGTGCACTCCGGTGTTTATTGCCTCAGGGCCTCATGTCCTGCCAGGTGCTCTCTACCCCTCCACGCAGGTATTGTCACTTTAGCTGGTCATGCACGCCAAGAACCTGCTGGTTGGCATCTGAGCTCCAGCTTTGAGGGAACCATCTAAGCTCTATCTTTGAGTGAGCCAGTTGACTCTCCAGATAAGGCAAACCAGATTGCTCATATTCAAGTTGTGTCTCTACTGACAGTATGGCTGCAGGTGCTTCTGGGCACTTAGCACTATGACCTTGAGCCTGAAACCAAGCAGCTGCTACGGGAGACACAAATGTAGGCTCTGTATGTAGCAGGAGGCAAGGGATCACCCTACCAATGAATGTTTTCTCCCTTCTTATGTGAGTATGTACACCACTTGGTTAGTTGGCCCATCTCTAATACCTCACTGATAAGCAGCTGTTATTTTTTCCAGCACGAGAATGTCAGACAAGTGCCAGGAGTGTCACTGCTTGCCAGTGGAGATTTGCCAACAGATTAGAATTTAATTTTACCTCTGTGTGTTGCTTTTCATCAATGCCCGTGGAAGTATCAGATCTCTGGGGAGGAAGGCAGCTCAAGCGCGCACCAACGCCAGCGCTAAGCGCGATTGCATCTGCATCCTAATAATACAGACAACTGATAAAAAAGGAGCAGACTGTTGTAACAAATGATTGTCATTTTGATGAGTTTGGAATGTAACACAGGCTTCAAATGCATAAATAAACTAGTCGAGTTCTGCAGCATCAAATAGAGTATTAGAGATGAAATTTAGCAACCGATACAAACTGCTTTAAATAAAATTTGCAGACACCTACTCACTGATTTTTTTTTTTTATCCTACTAGGCAAATACAATTAATTTAACTTATTTCTAGAAATTATATATTGATCTTACAAAAAACCTCCAGATAACTTGGAGGCTGATTTTAATGATACTATATGCTCATCAGAGCTGAGACAATCGGAATAACCATTTTCTATTAAAGAAATGGGAAGAAAAGCTACAGACAAAACTTTCTTCTTATTCTGTATAGGTGGAGAGTTTGTATTCAAAGTAAAGAATGAAAAGAAATATTAAAGAAGGCAGAAATAATCCAACGTAAATTAAAGATGGACTAAAAATGGATAAAACAGAGCATGTTGTACTGTCAGAGAAGATGAAATGCTGCTATAACATTAACGATTTCTTAAAATGGACTGAAAATTAGGCCTTCATTCAACATAATTTTCTGGGGCTTCAGTGCCCTCAGATCTCAACCTGCAGAGGACTGGAAGAATGCTGGCTTGAGAGAACAGACTTTAGTCTCCTACCTCAAAGTGGCTGAAAGCTTGGAATGTCTGGGGAGGGAAGAAACAACAGCTAAAGGCAAAATTAAGCAATGACTTGGATGAAGGGATGGATGGAGTGTACCCTCAACAGGTTTGCTTGATGATACAAAACTGGGAGGAGGGACTGACTCAGCATAAGGTTGTGCTGCCATTCAGTGAGACCTGGATAGGCTGGAGAGTTGGGCAGAGGGGAACCTAATGAAGGCCAACAAGGACAAGTGTAGAGCCCTGAACCTGGGGAGGAATAACCCCAGGCACCAGTACAGGTTAGGGGTTGGCCTGCTGGAAAGCAGCTCCATGAAGAAAGACAGGGGAGTCCTGGTGGACAACAAGTTAAACATGAGCCAGCAGTGTGTTCTTGTGGCAAGGACAATGATATCTTTGGTATCCTGGGATGCAACTAAGAAGAGTGTGACCAGCAGGTTGAGGGAGGTTCTCCTCACCCTCTACTCTGCCTGGTGAGGCCACATCTGGAGTATTGTGTCCAGTTATAGTCTCCCCAGTTCAAGAGAAACAGTGAAATACTCCAAAGAGTCCAGCAGATGGCTATGAAGATGGATGAGAGAACTGAAGTGTCTCTTTTATGAGGAAAGGCTTAGAGACCTGGGGCTGTTTAGCCTGAAGAAGACTGAGAGGGGATCTTATCAATATGTGAAGTGTGGGTGTCAAAGAGGATGGGGCCAGTCTCTTTTCATCAGTGCCCATCAACAGAACAAGGGGCAATGGTCACAAACTGGAACATAGAAAGTTCCACCTGAACATGAGGAAAAAATTCTTTACTGTGAGGGTGACAGAGCCTGGAACAGGCTGCCCAGAGAGGAGACTTTCAAAACACTCCTGGACACATTCCTGTGCAACCTGATCTAGGCAAACCTGCTCTGGCAGGAGGGTTGGACTTGATGATCTGCAGAGGTCCCTTCCAACCCCTACCATTCTGTGATTCTGTGAAATCCCAGTTCTTCAGATCTTTG
Organism: Ceryle rudis; assembly: GCA_033439905.1. NCBI lineage: Eukaryota > Metazoa > Chordata > Aves > Coraciiformes > Cerylidae > Ceryle > Ceryle rudis. The sequence continues at coordinate 62,025 of JAAGNO010014418.1, read as the reverse complement.
TAACATAAAGCGCATGAGAGACAACAGTACATGGTATCAGATTGGCCAAGAGCTGAGTACAGTCCAAATGGTCTGACTCTGGTGAACTGTTCCACAGACCAGCAATGGACAGGAGACCAACATCGGAAACTGCTGTAGAGATAAACTACAATATTGCTGTGGGCTGCTCTCATTGGTCTGATGATGACAACTGGATGTGAAAGCCTTTGGCTGATGGTTGTCTTGGGTTTGTTTCGTGTTAATTGTCACCAGCAGCTGCTGGCCCAAGCATCTGGGAAGGGCCACAACTGAGATAAACAACCCAACCAGCCAATGGGATGGCTGATACCATGCTGACATCATGCCCCTATATAAGGGGAGGGGCTGGTCCAAGGCAGGGGCTTCTGTTTTCAACTTGTTCCAGTGTGTAGCTTCAGCTTGTGGCTGGAGCAGGGAAAGTGGCATCTCAGATACAGGTAGAGCTTTGTGGTTTCTCTCACTCACTTTGTCTATCATTTCACTGGTGTTATTCTTATTGCTGTTCTCTTCTCTCTTTGTGTTGCTTTATTAAACTGTCCTTCTCAACCCCTGGGGTTTCATCTTTTTCTTCTTCCCAATTCTTCTTCACCTTCTATAGTGGGGGGGGTGGCAGGTAGAGGAAGTAGGGGGCAGGTGGTTGCAGGGTGTTTAGATGCTGGCAGAGGTTAAACCACAACAATAGTATATGTGTTTGTGTGTGTGCATACGTGTGTGTTTGTCTCGATGCAGCTGACTTCTTGCTTGGTCCCCTTTAGAAACTGAGCTCTGTGGTGTCAGCTTGTTCTATGTTCATTTCCTCTAACCCTTGGGCACAGACTAATCTCCTGACATTGAATTTGTTCCCTTCAGAAACAATAAAACACTTCATCGTTATCTTCATTAGGACAGGATTTAATCTCTGGTAGCTGAGTAGGCAGACCATCGTGGTCTGGCCATTTCTGTAATACAGTTATGGGGAGGGGGGAAAGAGGTAGGTCTGATGGCTGTGTGTTTTGGATTAACAGCTTAAAATCAAATCACATATGCAAAGTTAAAGAGAACACACAAAAATATTAGCTACTGCTTTTGATAACTGGTATTTTGATCCAGTATTGTGAGTATTTTTGCAGAGGTAAAGATGCATGAAAAGGCAAGGCTGTTTTGCTAGAACATAGCACAATTTAAGAATTTTCTGCCATGAAGAGCTGCAATTTGTGATTAATCTGTTGTGTTGAGTAACTTCCAATGCAGGATATTGTGCAAATCATTAAAAAAAAAAAATCCCTGTTAATTCTGCTACTATTTTCTCACTTAAATGTATCTGAAAAGTTATTTATAACTCAATTGCCAACATCTAACAGATAGGAAATGAGCGCAGGAGCAAGCTCTTTTCAAATCAAAGTATGTAGCTGTAGAGTACTACCCTCAGCATTGCTCAACATCAATATGAGCAAGGTGGAGTGCCCCCCTGTCCCACCTGTGTGACTACCTTATTACTGGCTCTGCCAGGGAAATGGAAAGAGTCTGTGCATGACCCCCCTCCCCATGCCCCTGTGATACTGAAAGTGGCCCCATCTAGGAAGCAGAAGTTGCACTTTCACAGTCTCTCTGTAATCCTGCATCTCTTGGATGATGTTAGCCTCTTTCATATCTCCTTTGGCTTCAAAGTTTCTGGTCTTGAGAGGTGGAGACCCTCCCTTCCCAAAGCATGGTTCCATACCTTCTCTGGTCACTCCTACTAATTTTAGGGTATATAGTAAATGTACAGACTGGGGACAATCCTCTGTGCGCTTGTTTTGGGCTTGTTTTTCATCAGTTGTTTTGATATAACTTGTGCACATGGAATTTAGAATGGGCCCCCATGCAGATATGTCATAATAAATGGAAGTTTCATATTTGGCCTAATTTGCCATCTGTAACAGAAATAGTGCAGGGGGAACATCTTTATTGAAAAAAATAAGATAAAAATATGTAGCTGAGATTGTTCAGTCTGGAGAAGAGAAGGCTCTGGGGAGACCGAACAGCCACCTTTCAGTACCTGAAGGGAGCTGACAAAAAGACTAGAGAGGGCCTGTTTGCAAAGGCTTGGAGTGAAAGGACAAGGGACAGTGGTTTTAACTTAGAAAGGGGGGGATTTAGATTAGAAATAAGGAGGAAGTTCTTTGGGGGAGCGCTGGAACAGGTTGCTCAGGGAGGTAGTTTTACTCATGTAAAAGGAAAATATAAAAGGAAGTCTGGAAGGTATCAAGGTTGCTGTCATTTCATAAAATTCATTATGCAAAGTGGTGAGTGACTATTTTGCTGCTATGTCTGGATAGTAGAAACAATAATAAAAATATGTAAGAGAAAGAAAGAAATGTAGTCATATGGGAACACTAAGAAATATACTTACCTTGCTAAGGTAACTAGTGGCTTAAATTCATAGGCTTGCTATGGATCCCTTGGAACACCTGGGTCTCAAAGGCATATTCTTCAGAGACATATGAGACAGTTAGAAAGCGAAATGCCTACTGAAAATTGGTGAGAGTTGGATGCTGCCTCACAGAATTCCTCTAGAAATCTACCTCAGAAGCATTTGTTGTTAGCCAACCAAGTGCAGGTGTGAGGTTTTCTAGTCAGATTTTAAATCACTCTTCTGACCTTCTAAACTACAAACACCCATTTAAGGTAGACTGATGACAGCGGGTGACTCCTGTTGTGGTAGAAATTTGCACACTGTAGTTTGCTTATAAAGTGCCCTTGTTACAGTCCCAGCTGTAAGAATTCATGAGTCCTTGTGAAAGAATTTTTTCTGGTTTTTTTTTTTTTTTTTTTTTTTTTTTTTTTTTTCTTGTGCTTTCTTTTTCTTTTAAAATTCCCCTTTTTCCCACCCCTCTTTTAAAAATTTTATTTTCTTTTTAAAAAATTTTTTTTTTTTTTTTTTTTTTTTTTTTTTTTTTTTTTTTTTAGTTTGGGGGTTGTTTGTTTGTTTTTAGTTTGTGTTTTGTTTGGGTTTTTGGTTTGTGGGTTTTTTTCCTGCCCAAGTGTGCAAAGAGAGAGAACTTGTGCTGACTGCTCATTGTTTATAAACAAAATTTGTCGGAGTGTAGTTTAATTTCCTGTGTATCTGAGCCTTGATAGAGGAACCTATCTCTATTCAGAAAATTACCATCCCCCCACTGATTTCAGTCCACCCTGATTAGCAGCTAAGTGTTATCTTAAGATTTTTATTTTGAGAGAGAGATGCAAGTATGGGATTAATTTTTCCTGAATCAGGACTAGAAGCACAGAACCATAATTTAGGTTGGTACTCCAGAGCTCGTATAGTTGAATTCTCTGCTCAAAACAGGCCTCATTAATTTGAGGCCATCAGACACTTATGGTAGAAAACAAACCACGTGCCTAATATTAAATTAGAATTTGCTATACTCTAATGTCTGTCAATTGTCCTATTCCCATGCACCTTCATGACAAGTCTAACTTAATCTTTTCCATTTCCTATAGAGAGTAAAATATTAAAATATCATCATCTTAAAATATTTTAAACAGCAATAGGTGTCCAAATAGTCCTTATTCTCCAGCCTAAATAGGAAGGATGTATTGCTAAACCATCGTGATCTTACTCGTTGGGATGTCCAGATCCTTCACTGTGGAGCTGCTTTACCAATCATAATGTTGCGTGGGGTTATCCCATTGTACTGGGTCTGGGATGGAGTTAGCTTCCTGCATAGCAGCCCCTACTGTGGTGTGGCTTTGTGCTAATACAGCATTGATAGCACACCAGCTGTTTTAGCTGTAGCTGAACAGGGCTTGCACAGCATCAAGAGACTCTCTTCTCCCTGTTCTCACCTCCTGTCCCCCCACCAAGAGTCAGCTGGAGACTGGCAAGATGCTGGGAAGGGACACAGCCCTGGTAGTTGATGTGAACTGGCCAAAGAGATATTCTATAATACATAATGGCATGCTCAGTGATTAAAAACTAAAGACATTTTTTGTGTTGCTTTCTCCCCCTTCCCCCCCCCTCCCCCCCAAAGTGGCTGTTATTTGGAGACTGGCTGTGCATTGGTCTGCCTTGGGGTAGTGCTAAGAAATTTCTGTGTTGGGTTTTTTTTTCCATCACCTATTAAACTGTCTTTATCTAGACCCAAGAATTTTCCAGCTTTCATTTAGCAGCTCTGTAGGTGCTTGGCTGCTGGCTGGGATTAACCCATCACATCCATCCCAGCTGCACTTTGCACTTGTTCTTGTTGAACTTCATGAGGAAATTCATGAGGCCCATTTCTGTCCTGGTGTCTCTGAATCACTGCCCTGCCCATCATTTGTATTGCTGTGACCCTCAATGGCAAGTCTAGAACTTAGGTTAAGAGAGATTTGTAGGGTCAGACTTGTTATTAACAACTTTTTTTCAAATAAATTGTTCAGAAAGATCAATGAATTCACTGAGAGGCAAGTAAATGTGTCTAGTAAAAGAAAAACATGGAAGCATCTGAAATAATTGTTGAACAGGTGAGATATATAGTTTAAAAAATAAGAATGCCTTCCAGATAATGAACAAATCGATTTTCTCAAGACTATAAATTCTTGGCCTTAACCACCTTAAGGCAATACCTATAGATGTAGCTTGAAATCAGGTGCAATAGAAAATAACCCTATAAATTTACTTATTTTAGAGTTGTTTTTCAAGCGAGTCATCTCTCGTAAATAAGAGGATCTGAGAATTACTTCTTATTTAAGCAATGGTGTTATGTGATTTGATCTCCATGGTAGGTGTGACTTGGATTGATGATTCCCTTCCTGTATTCCTGGGGAGAAAACTGGCACTCTAAAACTCAAAGGAATTAAAAGCTTGTTCTACTTTGAACAGCTAATTGCATCTGGTAGAAGAAAATACAGAAGAAGTCAGCTCTTCAGAATCCTCATTTATAGCAGCTGACATGGTGGTCTGAAGGACGTTTTCACCCAGTGTGAACTGAAACATTCTGTAGCATGTGACTGCTGTTTTGATTAAAAACTGCTCTCTAGTTTTACCATTAATATATCACTGATTTGGACCATTTGCTGACAAATGAAATTCTCAATACAAAAAATAATATAGCATGAATTGCAAAACTTCCCACACAATAATGGGAAATCTAATGTGGTTTAACTTCAAAATAATTTTTTGCTTTCTTGGGTAATATGGAACAAATTCTGCATGCACTGCACAGACTTTCAGGCTCAGAATTGCTGTCCTTTCACAGGTCAGGTTTAACAGGTGGCAACAGGAATGGCTGGAAGGAAAAAAAGGATTGATGTGTATGAAAAATTAAACTGATGTTTATTCCAGGACTGTGCTGGAGGCAGTTTTGCCCGGTTTAGAGGATATTAATATTCTTAGAGGGTCCATGGCTATTAAACTGGCTCTTTAATGTGACTTGTCAAGCTGTACTTTTTAGAAGGAGCCTCACTGCCCAAGTTCATGATGCTGCTCCTCCACCCAGAGTTTTTGTCTTGCAACTGGAAGTCAATACTGCTGTAGAAACCTGTCCATTATGCTGCAGATAGAGTTGATGGCTGAAACTGGTAATGCTGTAGTTTATTTGTGTCTGATACCAAAGCAAGGTATGATAAAGCTGTCTGGAATACAGATACACCTGCTCTGGTCTTGTCTTCTGCTGTGCAGATGCACTCTTTAGATATGAATTTTTTTGAGCATTACTATGACTTTCAAGAAAAGGTTAATTGCAAATTACAGATTATTTTGCTTTTACTTTTAAATGGCAATGACTGTCAATACAGGCTATAAAGGTCTACGACTGGTTAAAATACCATCAAGATAGTGTTTTACTGTAGTTATTATCCATCCACATCTAAAAAAGACAACAGAAGCAGTCACCTGTCTCTGCAGATGTGTGATCCCTGCTCTAGAGCAATCTACCAAAACCATAGAGTTATTTGTCTCACTCTTCCCAGAGTTTACAGTTTGAAGGCTCAGTCCTTTGCATTACCAGTGAAGTGTTCAACTAAGTGGGTGCACAGCTGTGATGCAGGCATCAGGAGGCCTTCAACACACTGCACAAACTACAACCCATGAAAAACTGCATCTCCATCTATTTTAATCATTTACAACCTAAACTGATGAATTCCCCTCCTTTCTAAACATGGTTGGTCCTTTAGCTGAAGCCCTGGTAACTCCAACTCTGAGAAGCTACGAGGCAGCAGCTCAAACATGTACACATCCTTACACACATTTCAACCTTGGGACAAATTAAATTTCATTCAGAGATAAGTACAGGGTTGACCGGATTCCTTTATCTAAGCTCTACTTACAGAATTGATACAATTTTGAAGTCTTATAGATGTTTATCTGCTAAAAGATTAGTGTTCAGACAATGTGAGGACAACAAAGGGAAACTCAAAAGTATTTTAGCCCTTTTACTTTTTTACCAAAATAGGTTTATTTATTCATGTATATATTTATTTTCCTGGCTGTTGAGGCTTTGCAAGATCCTATTACATATTTAGCTTACTTGTAAAAAGCATTATATGTTAAAGGTTTTTCTATGAGCATGGGGTATCACCTTATGATCTTACAAGAACCAAGAAATATTCTCTGTCAGAAAGTAATAAAATGATCTTGAATCACAGCTCAATCTGTTAGTTACGTTGAAGAAGCTCTCGATTTAAAGTGTCCTAAAACAAATTTCTAGATTTGTGAGCTGGCCTAGAGCATTAATCATTACCAATTATAGTGAAATTTCAAGAATATTCCATGATAATTCCTACAGGAGAAAAATGTGATAAGTTTCTTTCATCATTTTGGACCTTTATTCAGCACTTATATTTAGGCTAAGTTGATAAGACAGCAGCCTGCTGTCTTTACTCCTCCCTCAAAAAAGATCCAGCTTCATAGAACTGTCTTCTTACACACTGGAAGGTGTTTACCTTGTCTCTTACTTCTACAGCTGTATACACTGGCTTCTTTTCAAAATGTGTTTCATTATGCTTAGCTTTCAAAGCTGTGAAGTTTATCAATTCTTTTTGGTTTTCCTCTCTCCTTAAGTATAACAATGTTAATAATTTTTCCCTTTATTATAGCCTTAGATGCTTCCTAGACCTTTGGCTGTTTACTTTTT
>JAAGNO010014418.1:27561-54147 GCA_033439905.1 Ceryle rudis | reverse complement strand
GCAGGTACATTCTGTTATCTGGTACCGCAGTATGCGTAGTGGGCTTGCTAATGTAACACCTCACCCATCTTTGCTTTGTGTCCAAAATGCAGCCAACAACGAAACTGTGTTAGCGAGCCCCACTTAGTTTCAAATGAGAAATAGCTTGTTTCATGTATCCATCAGTAGGTTACCACTTACCATGGACTTAATTACTTCCCAGGATGGGTAGAGGGTAGAACAAAGTGGAAATGTACAAAACCTTGGCTATATTGCTTCCATGTATTCTTCCCCCAGAGGCAAGTATGTAGATGCAGGTGTGGACTCTGCAGGAGGAAGCAGTTTGGACAGGAATAGAACTATACATACAGAGGGGCAGATGCCACTAAAAGTGTGCCATGTGTCACTAGTAGTAATGGGAGAAGAAACAAACACATTGAGGTTCTGCAGTCTACTGTGTGGCTCAACTAGAGCAGAGGAATATCAGGAAAATACTTCAGACGTGAAAGAAATAATTCTGTTGACACAGTGTACACATCTGCAGTGTAGACGAGGAACCTCCCTAAATGGTTACAGTAAGGACAGAGATACTTCAAAATGTGAATTTCATGTCATGATATTGCAGATAACATGGGGCAGAGGATCTTCAGGACTGGTAATTTTTTTCAGTGGTCTATAAAAGTAGTTCAGATGATTAGCTCAGATAACAATGACTACATTGCAGATATCTAAACTCATAAAGACAAATTCTGCTTGGGCTGAATAAAATCAGGTTTTGATAGAGTTCTATGGATTCTTCATGGCTACAACAATATCTGTAGTTTCTGTAGAGGGTAGTAGAAAATACACATGTAGGAAAATAAGATTTTTGATTTCTTTGAGGCAGTTACTCTCTGTAGATGACATGCTGTCCTGTGTTTGGCTAGGACAGGGTCAATTATCACCAGCAGCTGCTGGTCCAAGCAGTTGGGTGGGGCTGCAACTGGGAGGGGTCACGGCTGAGATAAACAACCCAACCAGCCAATGGGATGGCTGATACCATACTGTCATCCTGCCCCTATATAAGGGGAGGGGCTGGCCCAAGGCAGGGGCTTCTGTTTTCAACTTGTTCCAGTGTGTAGCTTCAGCTTGTGGCTGGAGCAGGGAAAGTGGCATCTCAGATACAGGTAGAGCTTTCACTCACTTTGTCTATCATTTCATTGGTATTATTGTTAATACTGTTGTTCTTTTCTCTCTTTGTGTTGCTTTATTAAACTGTCCCTATCTCCACCCCTGAGGTCTCGCCTTTTTCTTCCTCCCAAGTTTCCTTCCTATTTCATAGCAGAGGGATAACTTTCATATATACTGAATTTCTCACATGCTGCATTTCTCATATTTCTGAGAAGCACAGAAGATGGTTCAGGAGACAAATATTTCAGCATGAGTAATTTATTCAGATAATAGTGAGGCAAAAAAGAAATTCACAAAGAAGCTGGCATTGTAGGCTTTAGTAGTTTAGTGAAACAAAACCTGAACAAGTCAAGGTATGTCTGTAACAGTGACAAATGATAATGAAAAATTAATTATGGGAATTGGTATAATCTAAGTTGGCAAAATACACAGTTGCTCATGAGTTTGCACAAAAAGGTGAAATAAAGAGTAAGGAAAAGCTGGTATTAGAGAAATAAAAGGCAGTATAATGTAAACAGTAAAGAAGATAAAAATGAGAAACCTTCTCTGAGAGATGCCTTACTGAGTTCAGTGACTGTCCTGGGTACTCAGCAGATACTTAGCATTTTACTCATGCATAAGACAGGCTGAAGCTCTGTCGACCATGAAACCTCTTAGTATTCTGTTAATATCATACACGTTTGCAATTCCAAGCCAAGAAAACAATTACATGTAAGTTGATTAGGATAATATGTCAGCCTGAGGTTCTAATAGAGAAGGGGGAAGACATGGGAGAAGAAAGCAATGAAGCTAATTATTTTGTGCATTAGTGTAGATAGAGAAGAGCTGGAAAGGGGAAATTATTGGTGAGGATTTAGAGTCACACTTTGTTGTTGGGTAAGATTAGTAGCAACGCAGTCAGTAGCCTGGTTTTATACTGATGAGATTGTGCTTTAGGATTCAGAGCTGAGTTCAACATTGCCCAGATTTAGACACACAGCATAAAGCCAGAACAGACTGCTTTACAGAAAGTACTACAGTTCATGCACTGAAAATTGCACAAGTCTTAGGCTGTGCTCAGTAGCTGTAAGAATCTCATCCTTTCCTCTGAAAGGAAAAAAATAAAGCTGTTCTTCATAACCGTGGAAGAACTGCAGACTTTTTCAGGCATTTCTGAAAACTACCACTACCAAAAATTCCTTCCAGGATGATTCTTATTTCAGTTTAAATCTCTTTTCCTGTTATCCTGACATCAGGTATATGAATGACAATTCAACCAATTGTATCTGGGTACAAATTAAATCCTTACTTCCAAATTATCATAACATGCATTTGATTTGGGTTTATTGCATATGCATTTTCTTACCAGGTTTAATCACGCAATTCCCAGATAAAACTGTGAAAATGAAATTGGTGAAATTACCTCAGCTTAAAAATTCTACTTGTTGAATATTTTGGACCATTTATAAGTTGTAATAATAAAATGAGATCTGTTTCCTAGAGGGTCTCACCTAACTGGTGTGAATAAATATCTGTAATGTAATTTAAAAGGAGTAACGTGACAAACTTACCACTGGATCACCTTTGTTTGCACAACAGTAAATGGTGGTGGACATTTCTATCAGCAAAAACATATTAGATTCTCCAGGCTGTAAAATGCAGCTTTTAATCAATGGCTTGTATTTGGTTTGTGGGGCAAGGCTTTGGTAGCAGGGGGGGGAGCTACAGGGTTGTTTTCTGTGGGAAGCTGCCAGAAACTTCCCCTGTGTCCAACAGAGCCACTGACAGCCGGCTCCAAGACAGACACATCCTGGAGCAGTTTGTGAAGACCTGCAGCCTGTGGGAAGGACTCACGTTGGAAAAGTTTGTTGACTGTCTCCCAGGGCAGGGACCCCACGCTGGAGCAGGGGAAGACTGTGAGGAGTCCTTCCTATGAGGAGGAAGCAGTGGCAGAAACAACCTGTGCTGAACTGACCTCAATCTCCTTTCCTGTGCTGTCCCCCTGTGCTGCTGGTGGGAAGGAGGTAGAGAAAATCGGGAGCAGAGTTAAGCCTGGGAAGAAGGGAGGGGTAGGGGAAAGATTTTTTTAATACTTGGTTTTATTTCTCATTGTCCTACTCTGATTTGATTGGTAATAAATTAAACTGACTTCCCCAAGTTTAGTCTGTGTTACCTGTGACAGTAACTTGGTGAGTGATCTCTCTCTGTCCTATCCCAGCCCATGAGCCTTTCATTATATTTTCTCTCCCCTGTCCATCTAAGGATGGGGAGTGATAGAGCAGCTTTCGTGGGCACCTGATGTCCAGCCAGGGTCAACCCACATGGCTGTAAATAAAGTCATCAAAAACTACGAAAAAGAAAACCTAGCCAGGTCAAATAACAAATCTGTCTGTCTTTCAGCTAAGGTTTTCCAAGGACATAATGAAAAATAAATTCACTCCCTCCTATTTATGAAACCTCAATTAGAAGCAGCAGCAGAATACTGACTGTTCTTGTCAGGAGGAAAACACTTCCTATGAGGTGAGTAATGTTTCTGGCAGGAAAGTTTGTGTTTGCTGAATTAGCTTCAGTAAAACAACATTTACATAAAGCCATATTAATTGCAGCAGGGTGTTTAACATTTCTGCCTTTGCTTTATCCAGCCTTCAAAACAAAAATGGTGTGTAATGAAAATGTGTGTTGAAGTTGTTATGCAGTCTTGGGATCAGTGTAATGTTAACCAAATTTAAAAATGTTTCATTTTATACATAGCTCCTTGATGGAATTACAGTCTTGCTATGAACAGTTAAGGGCACATTATTCTGTATTTTTAATTGAAATGGTCCAAAATTTACAGCTTAAACTTTACATTTATAATGCTACACGGAGCTATAATTCACTAGCTTCCCTACCCCCTGGATAGTGCTGTTGTCAAATGCAGGCATTTCTGAAGTGTAAAACAAACACAGGAACATTTTGTTCCTCAGTGCTCTCTGTTTAACCTCCTGAGTAATTCCCAGATCACTCCACTGCACTCTAAGAGGACACACTGGATTGGATTTGGAACTGGAGAACAGCCGTATGACTTTATTTGAAGCCTAGGCTGTTTCACTTCCATTGCTGTAGTCCTGCCTGAGTATTTCCAATGTCTTGCTGTAAGTTTTCTGCAGATGATTCTAAATTTTCCATGAGGCAACTTCTGTAGCTGCCCTTACCATTAGCTCTATTTATTAGAAAATTCTTGCTAAAAGACAGCTCTGTTGTAGGTTGAGCTATTTGCAGGAGCAAACAAAATTGCAAGGAGGCAACAGATTTATTTCATATATATTTGATAGTACAGAAGGAATCAGCAATGCATGGGTGTGCAAAATTAACCAGAAACCTCTCCTAATGATAACCATCCTGCTCTCATCCATTTTCTCCCGTTTACAAAGTATGGGTCAGATCTTCAGCCACAGTCAAGGAATTGATTGGTGATGTACAGGTGATAAACAGATGCCTGAAAGCACTCCACATAAGGGCTCTTCCTGATTCAAATCAGAGCAATTTAATGATCTCCTGTTAATTACCACTTGTAAAAGTTCACAACTCTACCTGTGTTGTAGAAGCATTCTGGATATACTTTCGACGGGTCCTGGCTCCTAAACTGGTAGCTGACAACAGTGCTACATCCAAATTGTGGAGCAGGAAAATGGTTTACAGAGTTGCCTGTGCTTCTGGTCCCACACCTTTGTTCATGATAAGAGACCTATCAGGGGGCACTTGTTACTTATACTTGGGTTTTTCTCCAGAAGAACCCAGGATAAAAGCTGGAGAAAGGTGATCACACCATGAAGGGTAGGATAGTGCACTCCTGGGTCTCATCCCAATATTTAATCAGGGTACATGTGGTGCTTATTTCCAGGATTGGAGGCTGGGGAATGTTTTCAAGTTTAAAGTTTTCCTAATGTATCAAGGCTTTCTCTGTCCTTTCTAAGCTGCCAGATAATTCCTCTTCCTTACATTGGCACTAGCGTATCAATGTATGCCTGAGATGCAAGCGAGTGACCCAGCAGCAGCATCTCTCCTTGGTTCTCCAGGGCAGAAAGAGATCATAAATCAAAGACAAATAGCAAAGGCAATTGCTAGTCATGTTCTAACCAGACCCTCATCTCTACAACTTTTTAGTGAATACACAGGAAGCAAAAATTCCTCTGCAATGAGACTTTCTTCCTTGTCTGTCTTCTAGTTTGAATTCTGAATCCTCCTTTCCACCTCAATAATATCTCAGAATTTCAAATACTATTCAGAAATATATTCCCTTTAATGGCAAAATACCCCATACCAGTCTGCTGAAAAAACAGAGTAAATCCAGTTTCAGAGAAGAAATTAGTTCCATGTTTCAGCAAATGACTTACTTTTTTTTCCTGTTTCTGCTCTCAGAATCTCCCAGTAAGAATCCCACAATAATACACAGATGAACATTCCCCTGAGTTCAGCAGTATTATTAGTGTTAGTCAAATTAACCCACTAAAACTTCTGCATGTAGTGTTACTGTGTGCTCTGTTTCCCAATATGTCAGTAAAAATGGAGACTCCATGGATGGCAGAGAAAAAAGAATGGGCATAAATGGCCATCTCGGGTCCAAATGCCCTGCCAATTATAGGGTAGATCTTGTGAATTTATAATTAAACTTTATTTTAAAATTAAGACAGTAACAACATATATTTCAGTATGACATTAATGCTGATTCTGATTAATACTGATGAATTAAAATACTTGTATTTAAAATGAAGGCATCATAGCTGAAAATAGCAATTCTGGCTGTTCTAGGAAGTTATCTTGCTTTTACAAGGTCAATGTATAAAGCCTTATTCTCTATATAATTATATGTTAATTGCATTAATATATTATGATAATTTAATATAATTTTGGAAGTGCAGAGGTCCATAAAAATAGTAAAAAATTGTAATAAAGAGATCAAGCTATACAAGGAGCATGTATGTTTATATTTTCTTTTCTGATTGCAATGAGTTTGATAATATTCATCAACATAAACATTGCCATTTGCCAAAAAATACAAAGAATTCGCAAAAGAAGAGACAGAACTGTTACATTTGCCTTTGCAAAAGCAGATTATTGTATTTTGTACCTCAGGATGCTCCCTTGACACAAAACAGCAGTACAAACTTTTGAATCATTTTACTATTTAAGTAGTAGATGTTCAAAATGCTGGTAGTTTGGGAAGTATCAAGCCTCATGCACTTTTAATTTCCCCACTGCAATACCTTTAGCTTTCTATTTTCCAGACGCTAGATCCTGGAAAGCTGCAATGGGAGCAGCTAAAAATTGCTAGAAGCTACTAAAAGAAGGAGAGAACTGGCAAAAAGCTTTTCAAACAAATCCGTGTCCTACTCTAAATTCTCAGAATTACATTCTGATTCTCAGATTTCTAACCAATTGATACCAACTTTTTAAGAAGGTGTGAATTGCACAGTTGTTTTTTGTCCATTGTCCTTGTTGATTTTTCTGTAGAAACATTTAGTTTAAATCATAATGTACGACTATCTGAGCAGACTAATTTCTTCTTCTTGCAAAGCAGTTTTGAACATCATACAGATATTCTAACTGACATATCTCAATATGTGTCAAGAAGAAAAATTCAAAGACTAACCTTTATAGGCTGATCTCCCCCAACATGCAGCTAAAGAACACTCAAGTTCAGTCTGCCATAGATTTCCTTTGTGTTACTCCTTGAGCTGTGGCTACAGTAGAAACATTCGGGTCTCTGGCAAAAAGATTAAAGGTCGTCATCAAGACAATTAGTATCACAAACTGAGATTTTTACTGAGGAAACCAAATCATTAGTCCGTCTCTCAGATGAGAGAGAGCATATGCTACTTGCTTATGTTGTATACCTGTACATCCCTTCATGTACTTGTACAGAAAACCATTTGTAGATTCAGGTTATGAAGCTGGGTAGTGTGTGAAGCAAAAGGCAGACTGACATAACAGCTACGCGTGCACAGCAGTACACCTTTCCTGAGCATGGTTTCCACAGGTTTCTATTGATACTTGCTTGGGTTTTTTGCAGTGACAATCTAATGTTCCCGGTTATAGAGGGGGAATAAAAAGTGAAATATATATCTAGCAGTGGCAAAAGAACATTGTCTCTTCAGGAGCAATCAGATTTTTATAAAGATATTTTAATGTGATCATAATTAAATATTAGTATACTTGTAATAATTAACCATTATCTAAAGGCTTTTCCCTGCCTCCTCTTTATATAGGTATGACTCCTTTAAATGGTTGTTGAAGAATTAAGTCATCTTTATCTCTTGAGGTAGGTTTTTTTATTTATTAAAAGCAGTCATAAATCACAGTCTGCCTTCAAGTGACACAAGACCTGTGGTCCAATGCTCCAATATCTTTTGTTTTATAAAGCATGAATTCACAGATATTTTGAGTAAAGAAGTCTGATAAGATGGAATGTCTTGAATAAAATTAATGCAAATTAATAGACAATGGAACATATTGTCTCTTCTCAACTACAAGTGGCTATTGTCAAATAAGAGAAGGTACATAGTTTAAATTTATTTTTGGGTGTCTCCTTATGAAAGGAAGAAAAGTGAAAGGGGGGGTAAAGGAAGACTAGCTGGTAGTGATGAGAGAGGAGTCAGAGAAATAGCTTATTTGGTAAATTAAACATTTGAATTGGTATGGAGCAGATTGTAGAACAGGAAATACTGAAATCAAGATGATCAAGGAACCATCATATGCATCAAATAGCTTACCACACAGTATGGCGTTAGAAAAATTAGATCCATTGAGTCCCAAGGGCAGATGTCACTAAAAAGATGAAAACTGTACTTCCCTTTAGATAGAAATAGAAGAAAAATACAGATGACGTGACTTTGTTGGAATAATGCCACTTACTTTAATAAAGCTACTTGGGTGATGCGTTTAGGCCCTGGAGATCCATTTAGGTCATATCTGAAAAAGAGTTACATATCTCCAAAAATAACTTAGATCCTTTGAAAGTGAGAGCTGGCTAAGGACACACCAGCAGTTGTTGAACATTTTAAAACAACAGAAACAGAAGAAAAAAAATCGCCATGGGAAAGGTGATTTGAAAAAAGAAATTGGTAGGTTATATACATAGTTATGTAACTCTGACGTGAAGTTCTACGCTTGCACCGATCATTTTGTCTAAGCTACCCCTCAGAAAGCATCCTCCAGCCAGGCCAGTGAACAGCAAGCCTACAAATTGCTTTCTAAAAATGAACTTTTTTTTTTTCTTCTCTATAGCTGTTCTAAGTGGCCTGCAGCTAGAAAACTGGCCCTTTTTTTTTGATCCAACTGTTTCCAAAAAGCCAAAGGCACTGCCAGTCCTGTCAGCAGAGAGGTTGTCAGTGGGGTTGGGCACCCTTGAGGCTTGCTTTCTGTGGGTTCTGCAATGCCCTGTACACTGAAGAGGTGCATGGCAGCGGGAGAGGCACCTTCCTCCCTGCTCCTAAGTGCCCATGGCCAGACCTAACCTTTGCTCCCATGAGTGGGGATGCAGAAAGCCCTGCCTGGGAGCAGCTGATGCCTGCTGTAAAGCAGGTGAGGTGGGCTGGAGGGTGTCTGGGCAGGCTGGTGGTCCCAGGAGAAGGCATCTGGTATTGGGGGGGAAGCCTTGCCCCAGACTGGGGGACACTTAGGTACAGCTGGTTCTGGTGGCAGTGTGGCACAGGTGCTAGGTCTGGGCATCTCCTAAGAGAAGGGCTCTCAAGAAATATTTGGGCAAGTTCATAGTTTTGCAAGAAAGGGCCTGTCTTTGTTCTGGACAGGAAATCTGCATTGCAGCTCAGTATTGTTCTTGAAACCTGTGTATGTAAAGGAGCTCACAGGAAGGTTTGAGGTGTTTTGAAGATTTGTGCTGGGCTTTGTAGCTCTTTTTTTTTTGTTTGTTTTTCTAAATTTGTGTTTATTTTTCTTCAGGCATACGGACCTGTAAAGCCCACCGGAGGGTGGGATTGCTCTTTGCTCTAGGCACTGTGTTTAGAGAAGTTGCCAGAGACAGAAAGGTAAGAGAGGCCAGTCACTGTGCTGAGCTGGGAGTCTGTAGCTCATGCTTAACAAAGAGTGAAGTGAGGAGCAGAGAGCCAGGTTTCAGCAGTGACTCAGATCTTCCCAGGGGCTAGAGGATGCTGCAGTTCACTGTAACTTAAAAAACTGCTGAGCTGCCTGGAAGCAAGGACTCGCCTATGAGCACACAGTGAACAGAAGAGTTGTGTACAAGACCTTGTAATTCTACCTTGTCTTATCTGTTTTTTTCTGAGACATCTTTCGTTGAGAGTTTAATTTCCAGGCTTGTTCGGTACTATTAGGCTTGCCTTTTTTTTTTTTTTTTGTGTGTGTGTGTGTGTGTGTGGGCAAGATCTCTAAAAATGTTCTTGAACCCCACAAGAGAGTATAAAGGTACAACTTGAAACCTGTCATTGTTTCAGGGTCCTGCTCTAACAGTCTGGAAGTCCAGGGAGAGACAGAGCTCTGCAGTTTGTAAGCAGGATAGTACTGTGGACCTCAGCAAAATGACTCTTGTGCAAAACTCCTGTTGACTTCAGTGGAAGAGATAACAGGAACTCAAAGTCCTTTCAGGCTTCCCATCCTCCAGAAAGTCAAGAGCTGATAGCATTGTGGTTTTCAGAGTTGTTTGTGGTTCCAAGCTTTACATGCTGTGTAGGTATCATTCATCTCTAATATAATTTACAACTTTGAAAAGCAAAATGAAATCTTTATATTGTCCCTGCAGTATGCAATCACAATCTTTTTCTCAGCAGCTCTTGTGAGAACTGAGCTTAAAAAAAGCACTCTCATGCTCACAGGAATGAGGGACAGTGAGGAGAAAGCAAGTAAGAATAGTCCAGTTCCAGCAGAATTATTTTGGTCTCTAGGCTGCTGTTATGGTAGAGCAGGAATGCCAAGGAAAACTGAAATCTGTGTTTTATTTAAGATAGTCCTATCACTCCTCTGTATCAAGCTTAATTTTAGGACCCTGACATTTTTATGGTGAAACAATTTGTCTCTCTTGTTACCTAAAGATTTATAAGTCTATTCCATACAGATTCAAATGATTTCATACCATTTCTAGAATGGGATACTGAGGAGAACAGTCATTTTGTCATAGATTTTTATGATGTAGTTTATAAACAGTAGTAATTGCCCATCATAGGAACTCGGGCAAAATGAATTCATAACAGTTGCATCATGGACTCAGTTACGCTATTCTGTGTTAATACAAAATTGGAACACCTTTTGGAAAATTTTCATCACAAAGAACAGTTAGTGAATTGCAAACTAGCTTTAATTTAAAACAAATTAAAAAGGATGCTTTCTGGGATACAAAGTTCACTAGTATTTGTTCATTGTTGATAAAGTCTGCTGTTTTATGAACTTGGTTGTAAGCACTGAAGGACACCTGAAGTAGCCAGAAATATCTTTCCTAATACTGCTGCTTCTCCTTACTCCTGGTTGGTTGGTTGGTAGGTCTTTCAGGGGAAAACTTCTGTAATTTCTTAGTGAAATGCAGGCTTCTTTATGCTTCTGACAGTTTTCCTCTTATTTCTATTTACTTGGATCTCTGACATATTTTATACAGGTGAGTTATATGCCTTTGCATGTTACTGTAATGTAGGCAAAGAAAAAGGTGGGTTAAAAAAAATAAAGCAATGAAACATTTTTTTTTCTTGTAGAAAGAAAATTCTTCATTTCTATTTGCTGTATGTACAATGTTTTTTACACTCATTGGAAACTTTTTTCTTATGAGAATGTAAATGGACACACTCCTCATCATGAAATAAGGGGACAAATCATTAAGAACCATAGAATGTGATTTGATTTAAGCACTTTTGTGCAACCATATTTCCTTTTTTCTTGAATGAAAGCAGGAGAAGCTATTTTTGAAAATTAAGATGAGGACACTGAACAGAACAAAACAAGGGGCAGTGATTCAGATAAAATCAGTGCCATTTACCTGTCCACACCCAATATATAGGCTGCTTAATGTACTCATGAGCTCCAAAAAAAGAATCCACTTGCTGCATATCTTCTTGGGAGTCCAGAGTCCTGCCACAGTCAGTGAAAATCCTTACAGATTTTTATTATGGATATGTCTTTAAATTAATGTTTTCTGTTTATTACTTATTAAATATTTTAGTGGGTTTGATCTCATCTACTTGGAAAATGCTATTCACTAAGATGGCTCAGAAATTAATTCTGGGATAGAGGGGAAGGAGATGGCAAATGTGTTCTTAACACACAAACATCATGAGATGTCTGGACAAGGACACCGTAACATGTAACATCTGGATGCAGGTTCTTCTTGCATGAAGGTGTATGGATGAAGACGTAGCCAGTATGATCACTTTACTGGCCCAAAGTGAACAGCAAGGTTTAGCTTCAAGTATTTGTTGCATGCCCTGATGTTTTGTGGGAAAGAGAACTCTGTCATGTTCGTGTGTTTAACTATACCAGTGAAATACTGGTTCTTGCTGTCTTTACTGTTAAAATGATCCACAAAAGTGTTAAACAGTTAATGTTTCCACACCAACAGACTATTCACCACTCGTAAAATGACAAAGCATAATTATATTTAAAAGGAAATCAGAACACTTTCATACTTGCTAATTTCCCACCCTCTTTCTCTCTCTCTCCCTGCCCTGCCCCCCCTCCCCCCCAACAAAAAAAAAAAAAGACATCTACACCCAAAATCTGGGCCGCACGTTCATCCCCGATTTCCTTCTGGAATAGGTATTCACACTTTCTCAAAATAAGTGGTAAATGTGTTTAAAAGACTGCTGTTCCCATTTACAAGCTTCAGGTTGTTTAGACGGAGTAAATCATGATATAAAGCAAAACACAGACAGTCCTGTATCCCACTATAGTGCAGTATATACTGTTAGATTTATTGCAAAGAAAAAGCTCTGGGTTGGTTTTGTGTTGGATTTTTGTTTGTTTGGGGTTTTTTTTTATGTTGTCAGGGTTTTTTGGGGGGGGATGTTTGGTTTTGTTTGTTGCTTTTGTTTGCGGTTTGTTCATTTGACCTTTTTTTTTTTCCCCCAGTTGCATAAAACATTTTGCTTCACTGTTGGGATGCGAAGGAGGAAATACTTTGAATGTAAAAAGTTGTCTTGCTGCAGTTGTATAACACAAAATTTCTTTTGCAAATAGGAAAAAAATCGACGTGAACATGAAGCTTCTGCATCCAGTAAGTTACTAAATATCTGCCAGAAGTAGCTTCTTTAATGTTTGTTAGGACTTTGTTAAATGCTTAATTTTAAGTACGTATCTTGCTCAGCCACATTCACTAGATCTATTATGGGTTTTTGAAAGAACATTCATACATTTTTGAGAGTACATTACTTTCAGTCTTTCCCTCATGAGAAAGTTTTTTCAGTGTTTTAAAATCCAGTTTTGACAGTTCTAAGGGCTAAGTGGCTGTTTCTTTATCTCTATAAATGTAGCTTATCTGTGCTCTTTTTGAAGCTTACGGAAATATTCCTATGTAATATGTTTACTTTTACTGACTATTTTTCATTAATTTCAGTAGTTTAATGCAAAGGAGTCATATTGCTGTAGGTTTTTACATGGCAGATGTGGTTCAGATATTGCTATATCCAGTGGCAATATCTGTGCCTGGTCTTCACTGATCTTTGTCGTTGTTTTGTTGTTTTTATTTGGTGGTTGGTTTTTTTTCTTCTTTGTGGATTAGTACTGTGGCTAATGCCACTTTGACTGTCTCCACAACTGACAGTCTCTCTGTGGGAATGTGTTGGCTTCTTCCAAACCTTCTGGCGAGATCCTTGTGGGACACTGGGGAAGGTACTGGAGCTGGGGAAGGTTTTTGTACAATAGACTAAATTCTATCATATCAAAAGGATAGCTACAGAAGAACTGAGGCATGGCTTACCTTTTTTGACTTTTTTCTAAGTGAATGTTGGGAATTAGACTTGGGAAACATTCATGGATTTGCTATCTAGGAAAGAGTGGTGCGGAAAGAGGCAGAGGTAAGTTTTTTTTTTTTATAAGCAAATCTTATTCAGGAGAAATCTGTTCCATTTGTGCTTGTTCATCGTGGAAAAAGTAGGGGGCAGAGGTTAAAACTGCTGATTTTGGTTAAAGAGGGCAGATCTTCCTAGACTTCTAGTCTCTGTGGAAAAGCTGCTTTTTAACATCTAAGTCAAAGCAGTTGGCTGTTCAGACCCTCCTTAGTGTTGTCTAGCAAGAAGCTGAACTCTGTCTATGGACTGCAGACTGCTTTTAGTGTTTAGCTACTTGTTGGTCCCCTGGCAGAGCAGTGGAGATCAGTAAACAAGCTTCAGTCTGTCCCAGAGGCTTTATAATAATTCTGAAGCTGTGGTGGTGAACATGCCTGCCATTCCTGATGAACAACTTCTGTGCTACCTATGCTAGTTAACGATGCCAAGACCTGTGTCCTCCTCAGTTACCTGCAGCTACTCGGCATGAAGCGTGTATCTGAATGGATTGTATATTTACTGGCCTGTAGGGCTGAGTTTAAGCCAAGGAAGAAGGTGTAAGAAAGAAATATCTTCCATTGGAGGGGTTTGGCTGGATGAGAGAGCAAAACATTCTGGAAGCTGTTGCTTATTGAGGCATCTTGCCATTGTCAGCATAAAATAAGAAAAACCAGCAAAAATTCCAGTCAAGTCTTGGGGTCTTTTTTTGTTGCGGTTTTGTTTTCTCATTTCCTCAAAGTAGGAAGTAATTAATCTTTTAAAGTATATTTCAAAAGAAAGGTTGTGTAACAAAATGTATTACTTTAATTTCATAGATGATAATATTTTCAAGCATAGTTTTAGAAAAATTAATCCTAAATTCATTTTGAGTTAATAGTTTTAGGAAGTTAATAAATGACTGAGTAATGAAACAAGATTAGCTGAATATGTAGTTCAAGAAAGTAATTTTTGTTGTCTGACTTATCTCCACAAATTAAAAACTTCCTTAATTTCTGTTACATTTCAATTGCTCTGATAGACACAGCAGCCTATAGCTTCACATTTGAGGTGATAAAATATTTTCTGGTCTTCATTCACACCCTACATGACCACCTGCATTGTATGAGATCTGATAAAGGAAAAATTTGTCTGTCTCAATTCTTTTCCAGGCAAGTGCTCATGATGTTAAAGTCACTATGTAGATTAACTGTGTACACTAAAGAAAAGATGGGAAACAACTATTCATCATTGAATTTCTCTACGCCACACAAAGTTGCTCTGAGATTTTTCCCCTTATCTGTCTCTTCTCAGCTGAAAATTCCTGCTTTGTTTCATTGCTACTATTAGGGGAGGCATTTAATACATGTAATAATCTCTGTTGCTAATCCTCATAAATTCCAATTCGTTCTGGGAGTGAAGGAAATCAGAAAAGCAGACCCTGTTCAAAACAGAGCTATGCTTTGATTTTTTTTCAGAAGGAAATAGTCCAAATAAACAAATCCCCAAATTCTATTTAAAATAAAGAAAAAATAAAAGTTTTCTCTCTAAATGTGCTTCTTAGTTCTGACACATTAGCCAGCGTTTGCAAAACCAGTTGTTTTATCAAGTAAAACTAAAGCCCTCCTTTCAGTCAGACTTCAAAGTGACTCTTCAGGCTCCAGAGATGTCATTTATTAACACGTGGGTGTGTACAACTTAATTGTGCTCCCACATTGAACTGCTGTTCTGTGGCCAGCTGGAACTTTAGCAAAGAACACCCCAATTAGTCCTTAATAATTTAGAAAATAAGTGTTATTGTCCAGCTCTCAAAATATTTTATAAATAATTCCTTTGCCTGCTAATTCTATTACTGCTGGACCCAGTGTAAGGTGGAAGTTGCTCAAATTTTTATAGAAGTTGATTGTGCTGCTCTTTGTTGATGACCATTGTAAAAGGTGTTCTTGATTTCCTAGTATTTCTGTTCTGTTTTCCATTTTAGAAATGGCTCAGCTGCTGACTATATGCATGAGCCTTCTACTAGAATGTGTGAGGTTTTATTCTTTTTTGGCTTAATAAGCAGAGAAGAACCACTTGGACTCTAATAGCAAACTGGGGCTGAATAGTTCAGAATTGCAAAGAAGTCTATTTCTTCGCAAAAAGAAAGTACATCTGATAACCCTTCCAAGGAAGCAGCAGAGAAACCACTTTTTGCACTTTCTAAATAAAGCAGGATTTTCCAGCAATATAAAAACTCCAGGTTTTTGTTGTGGTTTTTGGTTTGTTTTACTTTTTGGAAAAAAAGGAAGTTCCAGAAGCAACCTCCTCTCTAAAAGCCACCCAAACTTGCCCACTCAACCAAAAAATCCACGGGCATGTATTCACACAGGATAACTCCACTCACCTTTATGTGTATCACTGGTTCTTTCCCATGCTGCTACTATGTCACATCATCGTTAAGCCTGTCATACCTGACCTAATTGTTTTGCCTGTGAATGTTGGTGAAGGAATCTTGTCTGGAGGTGGCCAGCAGCTGTAGCTTCTCTTCTCAACCTGAGAAGAATTTATCCAGGTGTAGACTAAGAGCTGGACCAGAACTGTGGTTCTTGTTACACCCCTGCTCTTCAAGAGCAGTTGCCTTTCTTCATGAATAAATCACACTTCACTTCCCCCATCTTTCATAAATATCAACCACAGATGACTGTGCAGATCAACCACAATGACTGTGGGGGATTCAGGTGCTGTTCTAAGGTGCCTCCCCTCTTGCTGCTCCACAGCTGGCTTTAAAAAGAGCACTGGATGTTGCCCAGGTTGATGAAAAGTAAATCTACACAAATAAAACTGCCCTCTCAGTGCTCTGAGTTTGAGTCCCAGAGCCAAGCATAAGGTCTACTGCTATTTAGCTTCAACTTCACAACCCCTAGGATGGTTTAGGGCAGAAGTCTGACATTTATGAAGTCTTTATACTGTTTTGAAGATTGCTGAAATGGTAAGAGATAAAAGTAGTGCTTGTGAAGCCATCATTTTTTGCCGAATTCCCAGTGCTTGTTTCTCTCTCTTGAATAGTGTCTACCTTTCTTCAGTGCTGGTGTTTTTCATGTAGGAAAAAAAGACAATTTTGAAGTATGCCTTGTGCTTAGATATAAAATACAACAAAGTGCCCTTTAGACGAAGAAGAAAAACCCCAGAGACTCTGACTCTAAAGCACAAATATTTCTTTACCTATTGCTGCTTTGAAAATGTTTTAAATCAGGCTGCAGAAATGCTCTTCTGAAAGACTGAGAGATTTGCAAACCTTCTGTAAAGCTGGACATAGAATTGTTGTAAATTCATTGTTAGTTACTAGACATGAGTTCTCTCTACATGTGTGTGGCACCTCATCAGTTTTGTCTGCATTGCTGTAGTAAGGATGACGTATTATTACGTGCAAACTAAGTCGAGTTGAAATCATTTTTCCCCTCTAGCTTAGATATGTGATTGACAAAAATGGTACTGAATAAAAATGGTTATTTTAGGTGTATAGTAAGAACCATGCCCTTGCATATAATGCAGATTATTTAGTAGTTTGGTCAGGTGTCTAAAATTAAAAGTAAACAGTTGACAAATTGAAGAAATGTTGAAACTGTAGAACAAAATTTCTACTCTTTTTACTTTGAGTCATAAAATTTACAAAATTTTATGAAAGCCTGTCCTTGGGATTTTAGCCTGGTGATGTAAAAAGTGTAGGAAGTTCAAATGAGATAAAAAGTGCTGGATATAGAATTAAAAATTAGGGAACTCTCAAGTATTTTATCATAAAACCATTACTTGAAGCCTGAATAATTAGTAAAATTAACCCTTTGTACATAGCAGACCTGAATCCAAGCTCTGAATCTTGGGATGAACCTTGAGAGGCATTGTGGTCAGCAGTGTTACTACTTCTGAGAAGCTCATGTATCTGTAAGAGTGTGAACTGGACTCTGTGGGAAGCATTTCTGTAAAACTAGCAGAGAGGATGGTGAAATTCAATTGGAAGGTTGAATTGACAGTATGAAATGTGAAACTACTGACCTGGGCTTCTTGTCTTTGTGATTTTGACTTGTTTGTTGCTCTCGCAGTTGAAAATAACATATCTCACTTGTAAACAGAATATATTTGCTCAGTTTATTTCTGTAAAAAAAAACCCAACCAAACCAACCCACTGTGTTTTCAGGAGTTGCTGGCCAATATATACAAAATTGTTCTCCCTGATCATGTACAAATATTACATACTGCAAAAGTTCTGTTTAAACTTTTAACAGTATTTTTGGGTCAGGACAGCCTATTTCTAGCTGGTTTTTTATTATTACAATTTTTACTACAAAACCCACTTTTTAGAAATTCTTAGAACTGTTGTCTTATTTTTTTTTTAAATACACTTTTTCAAAATTAAAGTTTTCAATATTGTCTCAAATTAGATCTAGTTTCCTGTATGATGAAGAGGAAGAAAAGGAGCAGTAGAAGACTTCACTTTTCCTGTGAATAGTAGTTTATGATTTGAAACAAGCACTTATTTATTCAGAAAGGTGGAATGAGACCTTAACACTCTGTGTATATTGCTGTAAGGCATGTTACAGATTTCCAGAAAAAGCAATTGCATTGCCTTATTATTTCCCTAAAAAGTTTAATCGGTCATCTTCAAATTCAAGAGACAATTCAGTAATTACATTTTTTCAGTGCATTTAATATTCGTACTTGTTCAAAATGGACCTCTGAAGGTCTTTCAGCCAGAAATAAAAATTTAATTCTCTTCAGATTTTTAAATGAATCATCCACAAACATTTCATCCGACATTTTATATTGAACTCTAATTTCCATTTCTTAGGACTGCAAAGAGTGTCTGAATTGACTTTGGTTGAATTCATATGTCATTTGCCACTATGCTTAGGTGGTTGTAGTTATTAAAGTGTCACTTGAAGTACATCCGTTGAAATGTGCATAATGAAGTAACGAAGGTGGAAAAAGCCACCAATAAAGAATAAGACCTATGTATTTACACTTGCACACACACACTGCATCTATATATCTCTTTACACCTGTACACACACATTTGTGTGCTCTTACTTGCACACATGTGCCCACATAGATGTGTGCATGCACATGTATATGTGCATGCAGATCTACACATGTCTAAACATGTATGTTTACATGCATGCACATACATGTGTATGCCCACGCCTCTTTGTGCACAGATAACTATGTGTATATATACCCCTATATGCATGTCTCTTTATTAATAGCACAGCCTAATAGTATCTTAAGGTTGCAAATAGAATAATGAAATATTTTGGCAAGGTCTTTCTGGCGATAAAGTGAAACAGGGAAGAAAGAATAAAGCTACTTATTGGGTAATTTGGCACATGAACAAGGAATTTGAATGCACAGGAACCGTTAGAAGCAAGAGGTTAAAATTCAGTGTTAAATATGAGAGGTAAACGCAGCAGAGAGCACTAAGCAGGTCCTAGGCTATGAGCTACCTGGAAAGGGAATGAATGCAACATCATCAAATCAACAAATGAAGAGGTCAGTTCTTAGAAGCATTTTTAAAAGCTGTGGTAGGTCATGATTATCTTTGCCGAGAGAAAGAGATGATTAAAGAGACAGAACACAACAGGATGACGATCTAGAAAAAGTTGTCTTTAGCAGTCTTATGCAGAAATAATCCCATAAAACTCATCAAGATTAGGATGCATCCTGCACCTGAGGATTTTATCAGAGTCAAAAAAAGATGCCTGGATTTATATGCCCTAGCGACAGGCAATATAGCAGTTAATAGGATCTTACAATGTTGTATTGATGGATAGGAGAGTTGGCTCAGAGGGGGAGGGAAAGAATTAAGAGCTTTGTTTAGTCAAATTGTGCATGAGCTAATAACTAGACAGCTAGGAGAAAATATTGGAAAAAAAGGCCAGAATTTTGGTTAGGTTATTATTTCTGCACTGAAGCTGACCTTCAGCTATGGAACCTTTACAGACATTGGTAATTATGACGGAATTCTTTTATCTGTTTTACCAGAGGAAAAATACATGAAAAAAATTAATGGACCATCTCTCTGAGGTAAGGAAAAACAGTAAAGATTAAGAGAAAAGGAAAAGCAAGCCGAGAAATGAGAGAGGAAAACAATGAATCTATGGGAGCAGAGGGGATATAAAATAAGTGGACTATGAAAATGTCAGGTAAGTAATTCAATCAACATTTTTCAGTGGTATATTAGTAACAATGCTCTCATTCTGTAGAGAAATTCTGAGGTAAAATAAAGCTTGGAGACTTGATGCACTTCATGTAGCATGTCAATGGCAGAGTGAAAAACTGGCTTTAGATCTTATGTCTCCCTGTGCTGCAATCTGCCCAAACGGCAGTGCTGTCTGAAAGGACTATGAAACACAGCAAGCACAAAAATGTGCAAAAAAAGGTAATTCTTAAGTCAAGATGGGCGTAAGGGGTAAAAGAGATTGACACCTCAAAGAGAAATACTAAACAGACAAGGGGAGCTGCTCTGGAGCCAGCCTGATTCACATCAGAGCGGTAGATCTCGGTGTACAGGGGGTTCTCCTGAGGTAGGGAAACACCAGGAGAGGAGAGACCTGCCAAGAGCCAGCAGCTCTCCTGGGAGATGCTGATGAGACGTGGGCACTGCCCACACACCTACAAAACACAGCCTGGGGAGCAGCAAGGACCAGAGTGGGCAAACAGGGCATGGCACAGCGGCCAGGGTATGGAGCGGCAGTTCGCGTGATGCAGGAGGGTGCAGTCACCCTACCAGCTCATGGGAATGAAGGCAAGAAATTAAAAAAAATTCTTGGACCTATGCATCTGGGGCAGTGGCCCACCAGGAATTTTTGAATAGATGTCAGCTTAGAGAGGAGAGGGAAAAGTGGAGGGAACAACACTGTGGAAGCAGATAGGCAGTTCAGTGTGGTAAGAGGTAGAAGCCTGCACTAGGTAGAGCTATGTCAGGGGAGAGAACAGTAGGCAAAGGCTAATAACAATCAGGTAAGAAATCTCAATGGAATAACTAATGGTGAAAGCTGGAAGTAGGATGTTTAGCAAAAAAAGTAATAAATTCCAGAGAAGGGGACTGCTATATGGTCTATGTTATAGTTGCTTACAGAATACTCAAGAGCTGCTTAGATGGGGCCATAAAAAGAAGTCAAAATAAGGGGGCAGAAAAAGCCTGTTTGCAGAGCTACACAGTTTCACAACTATTTTTCTGTGATTTACTTGTGCTAGAAAGTTGATCTTATAATTTTGAGGGATAATTTTCAGATTAATTACTGTGCTTGTACACATGCCTGCCCACCTCTCTCCCTTGGCATGGGAAGAAATTCCAAAATGATTATTGACTTCAGGGGGACCCTGCAAATTTTCAGGTTTTACTTCTGCTGTAAAAGAAGGGGGAGGTTCAGAGAGAGGCAATGAGCTAAACACTGTTTTCAAATGCATTATGTGGTTGGAAAGCAATTTCCATAGGGAGGAAGCACATAGATGTAGCTTTTATGTTCCTTCAGTGATTTTGTCTTTATTTACTTTCAAGAAAGTGACACCCATATGTGTGTGTACAGTTAAGTAATTTTAAACTAAAGAGTTTTATAGTTTACCAGGCTGGTGTGCCTATTGCTGGAGAACCCACATGTAGTATTAATTGGTGGAAAATAATTGTCTTCTACATATTTTTGACTGGAGATCAGATTTCTGAAAGCGTATAGAGAGTGATTTTCTGAACGTATGTGTATCAAACCTCCTTTGCTTTTTGTGTGTATCAGGATACTTCAGAATACTCTATACTTGGGAACAAGCACAATTTTCACTGCCATAAACCAAAAGCAAAACATAGCTTTGCATCTTAGTGGAACATTCGATATTTTTCTCCCTTTTAATTTTGTATTGCCCACACTAAGTATTGACAAAGAATTAGAGAAATACTGTTCTTTCTCGCTACTTATAAAATGGAGATAACTTTTTAATTACTTTTCTGTTGCTGAATTGAACACGGGGGAGAGATTAAATTAAACTGATTGATTAAAAATGTGGCCCTTTTAGCAACTTTCTATTTAGACTCTTTCTGTTGGTTGTCTTGATAATACACATTTTTCTTGCATCTTTTCAATGTCAGAGAATTTAAGTGACACTTGAGAAGAAAAAATATTGAAGAAAACGTAGCTAACCACCAGACAGAGCACCAAGGCAGAGATTGCTTTAGGATAAGACGCAGTGAAGAGGATCAGACAGCTGTAAGAAGAATAAGGTTACCTGAAGCTAATGCTAACACCGTATCTCCAGAGAAAAAGTGGCAGGAAAATTTCAAATATTTCCAGTCTAAACCTCATTAATGTTGAAAGCTGGTGTGAACTTGTGGAATAATGTGTATAAAGACTAACATCTTAGAATATCAAGAGATCAAAACCAATTTTGATGATTTCTTATGATTTTCTTCTAAAGATGTTATATGCATAAGATATATAATGTTAGTATCAATAGGTTCTGTGGAATCATATAGCTCAGCATCCCTTTTGTCAAACGTGTGGCTTACAAATTCTGTTTTTACTGATGTTAATATTTGGTGGAAGCAGCCAAAAAGCGAGACTACTATATCTGCCAGTCTGCCTGTGTTGTGTGTGTTGGGTATGTGTTAAATACCCTACAGTTTCTGAAAAGACACCCAGGCACCTGTATTTAGGCTTTTAACATTTTGTACAAATAGCTTAATGGTAAGTAAAGCTGAAGCAAGGTGTGGGAAGGGTGCTCTGTAACTTGTGCTCTTTGGTCAAAGTGTTGTGGCTATGTCTGGGGCTTTCTGTTACTGTATTTACTCCTGTGATGGAGTTCCTCCAAATCCCATCCCTAACCAAGCTGTACCTAAACTGTAGCCTTGTGAATCATCCTGAAGTTTGTTCTCTGTTTATGTTTTTGTATTTTTTTATTCTATTCATATTATATTTTTATTCTATTCATTATTAGCTTCATTATAAGGTTCTTAGTCTACACATTGTAGCGCATTGAATACTGGTGCTTAACTCGCGCAATAAACTCTTATCAAGTAATGAACCACCAGTTTGCTTGGAGAATCCACTCTTAACATCACATAAAGCAGGTAGTTCAATGACTAGCCAGATATTAATCCTGTCTATCTTTCTCAGCCAGAAGCTTACATATTTCAAAGGTACCTGTGCTTATCAAGGACTGTTTCTGTAACAAAAAACTGTCTCATTACTAAGAAAGCTACAAGTCAGTACTGCTTAAAAGAGGTAGACAAAGCAGCACATGTGTTAAATAGTATTTCCAGGGAATATGTTAAGGAAATAAATTCTAGAGATGTCCCAGCCTTTTAGAAATTTGAGAAGACAGTCCCTAATTGAAAGAGCTCTAAAATTACCCCGTCAGCTAGTCCTATTTCTTTGTCAGCTGAATGACTTCCTATAAATATTCTTTAAGCAAAGAAAAAAAGTACCAGGTATTAAGAAACATTATTTCTAGTTGTGTGCCTTCAAATCTAATGATTGAATTTTGTTAGAATACAATAATAGGGTTCACTCTTCTTTAGAATTGGGTTGAGTAATTTCCAGATTGAAGGGCCTAGAGACTTGATTTGTTCTTAGAGTGCCTCTAGATCAGTATTAGCTGAGAAAATGGGTGGACAGATGTAGGCATCTTTGGTGTCTTCAGTTTTTACATGCCAGCTGAGCATCCTAGGGCAGCGTCAGAGCATACAAACAGAAGGATGCCACAAGTACTCCAGAACTGCACCTAGTACAGCTGGAATTATTAATGGATGTTCAACCTCCCCAGCTGGCTGAGCAATCTACAGGAAAAAACCCTGAAGATATATGAATGTTGGGTGATTGCTACCAACTGTTTCACTGTATAAATCTAGTCTCACTGCTCTGTTCTTCTGGCTAATACAGACACAGCTCAGATGAAGAGTGAAATGTTGTAAGGATTTGGCTATGTGCATGAAACAACTACTTTGGGACGAGCTGTCATTCTTATCTGGGTTGTGCTGGAGAGTGCCTTAGCATACAGCAGGTAAGTGCAGGATTCAGGTGTTCTCTTAGTCTAGCTGGGAGGATCAGTCCCATCAGTGATAGCAGACTGATTTTGTTCTCTGTTGCTGCAGGTGGGGAAAAGGCTGCCTTCCCATGAGCTCTCCTGCCTCTGCTGCTCTGTATGACAATTGTGCTTGCTCATGCCTGGAGCTGGGATTTAGCTTTCCTTAGGACTTGGGCCATTTCAGAGTAGCTTCGAGAGTACTATTTTTATATTTAATGATCAAGCTACTGGGATTGAAGATAATGTTCAGTCCTGTTGTAACAGAAGTTTTCTGGACATCTCCACTAGAAAGAAGTGAATTGTGTCAGGCACTTTTTTCATGTAAGTTTTGGATGAATTGTTAGAGCCTTGAATAAAATGCACTGGATTTTGATTCAGCTATGGAAGAAGCTGTTAACTGAGTTTTTACCTACTTAGCGTTCTACTACTGCTAATCCCAAAAGGAGAGTTTGTGTAAAGTTATACCCTTGCTTTAAATTGCTGTGGATTTTACTGTCTTGTTAATGAAGGAAGATGAGCAATACAAAGGTAGTTATGTTTGTAAACTTCTCAGCACTAAAATGCACAGCCCTGCAGCCTCCTGAATGTTTTATCAGACTATTTGCAAGCTCTGCTTAGCCCCTGCAACTTGATCATCCTGCTGAATTTCTTGTGATGAAAGCAATTTATCTGTAGCTATTTGTCCTTCAGGGACCAGCATCAATCCAGAGCTCTATATTTGATGCAAAATAAAATTTATGCAAATGATTCATCTGTATTGCAATTTAATGATTTAAATATTTTTCTAATTCAGTTCAGTTTTTCTAATTCACTTCTTGTGTTCATTAAGCTACACAGAGCAAAAGTAACTGACTATCTAAGCATCCTTTTCAGAAGATGTGATGATTTACTCTTGAATATTAATGACTAAAAACATGATTTTTGTAATGTTCCCTACATCTGTTTTGTGAATGCTGCTTTTACCCCTCTAACAGACAACTGGGCTGTTCTGGAATGTGTAGCTGATGTGTACTGTAATTAACTGTTTGTATTCCTCTGGTAAGATTTTTTTTTTTTATGCATGCCATGGGTGGATTGGTATGTATACCAGTTGACTTGGATTTGTCATGTTGTTTTTCCAGTGCAACAATACTTTCTTAAAGCTTTCTTTAACTACAGGGAAGCCAGTCCTTGGATTTTCTTTATACTTATGGGGTATTGGTACTTAGAGAACCAGAATGAACCTATGAAAGCATGGAGAAGGGGTACAAACTACTGCTGCCTCCAGTGTGAGTGTAACCGTACCAGAACTGGTGGAAGCATGCTCATGAGACCATCTGAAGCTTGAAATGTTTAAGTGTAACTAGAGTGCAGTGAACCTTCCACAGGCTCCGAAATACCCAGCGGCTCTGCACCTCTCTCCAAATCTCTTTGTAATTTCCCCACGTTGTGAAGAGCATTGCCAAAGGTCTTACTGTGAGACGTATAAGACTGCATCATCCATCTAAAGTGTTCTTCGCAGTCATTAGAGAGAAATAAGCACATGAATCACATAAGACTGGTTCATCTTTGGTTAGGGGTCCAAAACAGAAGAATTTTGCCTGTTTCTCTTTACAGACTGTAAGAGACGGTGGGGTGACAAACTCAATCTTTGATGTTTATTTTTTAGGTGTATAAGGTAGGGTCATCGTATATAATTGCAGATGCTGTATTTCCCTTACATTTACTGTGTGATAACAATCCCATTTTGCTTAGCAAAGTCTATTTTCTATTGCCAATCTCTCATAAATTCTGTCCCCAGAAGCATAACCTAACAAATGGATAAATTTTAAAAAATACTACAGGAAGAAGCAAGTATTTTCTGAATTGGAGAAATTTAAGCTTAATGGTGTACATAGAAGAAATGTTCTCAGCTGGGATTTGAACACAGAATGAAGAATCTCACCGAATGGCAGCAGAGGAGGTTGGCCTGTGTGAAACTGTGGACTGACTCAGCTGGACTTTATGGTAAGTTTGAAAACGAGAAACTACTTCTGCATGGATTTGAACTTCGTATGCCTGTACAGGGTGTGCCTGGAATAGGTGGAACTGCAGGTACTTCCACCTACTCACTACTGTGGGAGTGATGAAGAGGAGCTGACACATTATTTCATGCAGATGAAATCTAGGAAATTAATTTAAGTGCTTAGTAATTGGGCTTTATGTCTCCTAATTTGGGCAGGGGAAAAAAAAGACCTATCTTCTTTCTGTCTGGGTCAAAGTACTTGTACATTAAATTATTTTCTGGACACATCACTAGATTTGCATAAAGTAAATCAAGTAGATTTCCCTTCCATAATCTGTGTGCACGGTGTGACCCATAGCTCAGGCTTGTGTGTTTAGCTTTTAGAGCTCTATGGTAGTGAGATGAATCACATCATGAGAGGCCAGAGGTCTGCGACTGAAAGCACTGTCCTTTGTGATGTCTAGAGCCTCACAGTGTTTTCCACAGGGCTTGAGTTTCCTCCTCCCCAATTGCTTTCTACAATGCTCACTGGTTCTGTGATTTAGAACCATTTCATGGATAAATTTAAAATGCCCGTGCACCGCTTTAGATGAAACAAAAGAGTTTGTTAGCTTCTAGGTTAAATTTGTTTGTAGATGAGCAAACATCCTCAAGGTATTCTGTCAAACACAGGCTGTAATTATGAATCTCTTTGACTTACAGCACTGGTCCCTACACAATTTGCAAAGTGTACTTTTGGGAGACATTTGAGGAGAGAAAAGACATTCTGTGATTAAAGCACAGAACTGAGGTATCATCTGTTGAGTCCTAGCTTTCCTGTGTGATCTTGAGCAAAGTGCTTGAAATACACTTCTATTCTGAAAAATAATTATATTTAAAACTAGCATCTTGTCATTCCAGAGGATGAAAGCCTCTGGATATTTGAAGCGTTATGTGATGACTCCACTGACACAAAAGAAACCCAACCCATCTCCCTTTTCTAGCCCCAAAACCACCACCACTGCTTCTTTTTATTCCTGTTCACCCTGAAGAGCTATTTGTCAGGGAAAGAAGCTGGTGTTCTGTCTTGTACATCAAGTAAATGGTAACCACAGCACTCCCCTGTCTTCTATTATACATCCAGCCTCATCACCAAAGTCTATCATGCCATGTTTCAATTATCCATGAACAAAAAAGGTCTCCCTTTATTATCAGTATTTTTTTTACTTGTTTCTGGTCTTTAATAAGATTATGCAGTTTTAATGGCTTGCTTCTAATGAGTAAGAGGTGGGCCCAATTAAAAATATTCCCAACTTGCAAAGCAAAGGAAGGCTTTATCAAGAAAAAAATGCTGTATGGGAATCCTTATTTAACTTTACTCAGCACTCGCAGTATGTAGCTTTTTTAACATATGTATTGTGGATATTTCAAGATGTAATATTCTGGCTTCATAAAAATATATATAAATAAAAATATATATATATTTATTTGTTATCC
>JAAGNO010014416.1:0-13519 GCA_033439905.1 Ceryle rudis | reverse complement strand
CTGATTTTATATATATTTGTATATATTCTATTTTTATTTTTATTATTATTTTAATTATCATTAAAGCTGTTCTAGTTTCCTTTTCTAATTGCTAAGTCTCTCTCCCTCATTCCCTTTCTCTCCCACTTTCAGGAGGGAGGCTGACCCTTCTTCCAAAGGTCATATACTCTTTTTCCTGACTTCCATCCAAAGCTCTCTGTTCGGCCAGGCCAGTCTTATTCCCTGTTGGCTCATCTGACAGCACACAAGAAAGCCTGGTCCTGCACCTTTAAGATTTCCCTCCTGAAGAATGTCCAGCCTTTCTGGACTTCCTTGACCTTCAGGACTGCCTCCCAAGGGACTCTGTCAACCAGGCTCCTAAACAGGCCAAAGTCTGCCCTCCAGAAGACTAAGGTAGCCATTTTGCTGACCCTCCTTTTTACTTCTCTGAGAATTGTCTATCATTTCATGATCACTATGCCCAAGACAGCCTCCAACCATCACTTTACCCACAAGTCTTTCTCTGTTGGTGAACAAACAGGTCCAGCAGGGAGCCTTCTCCAATTGGCTCACTCACCAGCTGTGTCAGGAATTTATCTTCCACACACTCAAGGAACCTCCTGGACTGTTTCCTCTCTGCTGTATTGTATTCTCAGCATATATCTGGTAAGTTGAAGTCCCCCACAAGAACAAGGGCTAGCAATTGTGAGATGTTTCCCAGCTGCTTATAGAAAATTTCACCTGCCTCTTCACACCCTGCTTGGTTGGTCTTTAACAGACTCCTACATGCTATCAGCCTTGTTGGCCTTCCCTCTGATTCTTATCCAGAAACACTTAACCCTATTATCACCATCATTAAACTCAAGACAATCAAAGCACCCCCTAACACACAGGGCCACTCAACCACCGCTCCTGCCTGTCCCATCCCTTCTGGAGACTTTATAGCCATCCATTGCAGCACTCAAGGTGTGCAAGTCAGTCCATCATGCTTCTGTGATGGAAACTGTTTCATAGTTTTCCTGCTACACAATGGCTTTCAGCTACTACTCTTTTCTGTCCATGCTGCATTCATTGATGTGGATGCACTTCAGTTGGGCTATTGATCCCACCGCCCTTATAAGGGAAGCAGCCCCAATTTCTATGTGACCATTCTCAGGTACTTACATAATAGGTTTTGGTGTTCAAGGCATTTGAAACAAAAGTTTCAAATAACCTGTAAAAGTTAGAGATATTGCATTAGATGAAAAGTTCTGCAATAATGAAGGAGGGTGTGTGAGTTCAACAAATATTACATGAATTCAAAATAAAGTATTCATCTACACAAAGAATCTATTCAAATCACAGAAGCCTATAAAAAAGAGGACTGTAAAAGCACCTGGAAATTATTTAGTGAAAAAATTATCTCTGCAGACACAAGTCTGTGAATTCCTCTTGGTGATAAATTGTACCTGTGTAGGAAAAAAAAAAAAAAAAAAAAAAAAAAAGAGAGATTCAGTTAAATATACCTCAAGACCAAAAAACCAGTCAGGTATCCCAGCTGATAAGAGGGACAGAAGGGGGGCGGGGAATGGTAATTTTTCATTGCTTAAAAATCCTGTTTCTCAATTTCTCTATAGATGTATTTTGAAATGAAACAATCTTTTAGAACCACTGGTGTAAATAATGAAGTCAAAGTGATACTATCCATCAGCAGCCTAGGCTGCATGTCTGACTTTTCCCCCCTTTCTTGCCCCATCTTAAAGCTAATGGAGGAAATGCTCCAGCATTTCAGGGATTCCCTTTATTGTATTAACAGCCAGTATAACATCAGGAAAAAAAAATACAGCACTAATAGCAGTATTACTGTCTTGAGAGGCAAGATGTTATGAAGGTGGGGTGTTTCTTGTTACAGAAGGAACATGATCCTCCTCTGTGGTACAATCTGACTTCATCAGTGTTACATATCTTTCAGATGAGGATTAAGCTACAACAGAATTTATCTCTTTAGCCAACCTTTTTCTCTCCCTTCCATCTCCTACTTCCATCTACACTGATGGTGTAGATCAAGTAACTGACAGAACTATGAATGAAGAGAACAAAATATTTAAAGAGTAATGTATTGTTCTGGTCCCTTCTGTCAAAGTACCATCAAGAACAAGACAGTTTGATTACATAGCTGAAAAAATAGAGCCCTAAATTGATTTTGCAAATGGAAAAGCCATTTTAGATGTATTTCTGTGGTTGAGTCCAATTCTCTGTAGCCTCACTAACAACATTTTCTTTGTCACTGGAAGAATCCCAGGAGAAAATTATTTTTGTATATACAACACAAGAGTAAAGACATGACTTACATGTCTTTTAGTGTTGTCATAATGTTGCTGTCAGCTACGGACTTATGAACTGACAATGAGCCCTGAAAATCCAGAATCAGGTGAAGGACTAGGGTTCAGGACATTCACATACCTAATCACATTACTACTCTGATTGTCATGTCCACTTTGTCAAGGTAGAGAACAGGAGGATTGCTCTGCCTAAGCACTGCAAACTCCCTGTACTTCCTATGAATTTCTGTATTTTTTAATGTGCAAGGAATTAGTGTGATTTTCTCCCACAAACACATACTGTAATTTAAAAGACATCACATTTCCATCAAATAAATAAAAACTTTTCTTGTTTTGTTTTAGTTTTGCTTTTACATGAACTCAACAGTCACTCTTCTCATCCAGTATCAGACCATTTGGTGCTCTGAACATGTACATTTCACTGAATGTTAAGGTCACACAGTGTTTTTCACTGTCAATGAGAAAATCATAGTTGCAGTTAAACTTGAAATTAACAAATTCTTCAAACATTACCAGCAATTATATTGAAAAAAGCTTCTTCTTGTGGTGGTAAAAAAAAGACCAAAAATGACTCGGAGATGCTTTTCCAGTACCCTTTTGACTGTTATTCTGTCTGATTTATATCTATCTATTGCAATTATTCTAAATATCATAAGAAATATATCCTATATATTATGTGAAATACTGAAAATAAACTACAGCCTGAATGCAGACAGCATATGTTAGGGACAGGGCTTCTGAGATTAGAGTACCAAATAACTGGAGCTTCAATGCTTGCTGAAACAAAGAAGGGCAATACTTACCTATCATTCATTCATAGTAGATGAAGATAAATATATCTGTGTCCCTGAACTATTTCTGAAGATGTGAGAACAGCTTCAGGAAGAGTTCAGAAATAGAATGAGATTGTCAACTTTCTCATTAACAAAACACAAAAGACACATATTTCCAAGGAGGTTAACATATATCAGAAATGTTCTGAGGTTCAGCAGGAGCAGCTCTGTGCTCATTTCTTTTCTTCCCATCCTCTCATGGGATTTTCTCACCATGAAGACATTGTAATCCACTCCTTTACACAGTGGTACTAGACCCAGAAGATTCCCTTTGTCTCTGTTGTGCTAGATCTCGTAGATGCTTTGAAGCTGGTGCAGAGAAGGCTCCCAAAGAAGCTGTGTGCTCAGGGATTCAGCTCTCAGTGAATTTTTAGACCAAATTAGAGTAGAAGGATGAAGCACAGAGTAGAAGGGAGACTGTAATGAGTTGTTATAGCATTATAACAATTGCTTCTGCCTTTCATAACATATAATACAAGACACTCAGCATTAGAATATTATTCAACTTTCCTGTATAAGCCTTGGGATCAGTATCACAGCAATCCAAAGAATCTGTAACTATCTACCTCTGCTATTGTCCTTCAAGATTTTTATACATTTTCTGATCATCACCTTAAACTAATCTATTAACTGTTAGAAGTACTTTTCTTGCCACTTTTCCACTGCCTTGACATTCTTCTAAAAGAATAAGGCAAAACATTAACAAAAAGCCATACATAAAATCTAACCATCCTATAACTGATAATTTAGATTATTTTAAGGTGTAGTATAGGACTGTCTGCATTGGGCTCTTGACCACTTCACCTAATTGTTCCCACTAAAATCAGAAGTAAACTTCCGACTGACCTCTTAGGGAGTGGAATTAGTTTGACACTAAGCAGTTTTAGCAGACTAACTACAACTGCACCTTTCCTCCTGTGTTTTACATTATTTCTTTTCCAATTGCTCTCCTGCCCTTTCTTTTCCTTAGGATGATTTCTGTTATCTGACCTAAATCAATTTAAAGTTATTTCAGCTGGACTGTTCCTAATCTAACTTAATTTTTAATCCATTGTTAAATTAACATTCAGGCATTAAACATCAATACGTAAGTGTACATGATGAGGGGTATATTTTCAAGTTGTAATCTTCAGTGTCTTTCTTGTTCTCTCATCTCATTGAAAAAGTAAATTAGAATAATAATCAAGCAACATCCATATGGAATTTACTTGTGACTGGCAAGTGAACTGTGCAATTCAATGATGGATGAACCAATATAAAATGGATAAAGAAGACTATCAGTTCTGTTTCCCAGGATTAACAAAGCAAACAGGGTGTGCTGGAGAAGTTTGATGCCTTGGCCATTAAGCTGTACCTCACGTTGCTAACTGGCACCTCAGGGTCTGGAACCCTTAGTAAATAGGCTTGGGGTCTGGGCTTGTCTGTGTTTTGTCTGGGCCGGTCCCCTCAACCGTTCAGAATGACCACAGTGCACCCTCAACTAGGGTATAATTGGGGTCCTGCCTAAGAGCCAGGAGAGTTGGTTCTTCCCAGAACAGCAGGCCTGGCAGTCAGACCCTCTCCTTGGACATGTCATTCAAGGATACACCCATGGATTGAGTGAGCCTCGCCCCCGCTTTGGGTGAAAGTCATCTTGGGCACTCTGATGTGGGAGGTTCCCCCTTTATGAGTGAGTGTGTGACCATTTCGGTTCATCTCTCTTTAAGGTTTAGAAATTGGTGGTGTGGTGGTTAATTCCCACCAGACATCCAAACTTGTATGTCGTCAGAAGGAGTACTGGGCAACTTTGGTTGCAATCAACCCCATTTGGGATAGCAGCTGCTGTTTGGTTTGTGGGTGTCTCTGTGACAATCTAAATCTACAATTTAAATCAAATGAGTTCTGTTAGAATCTGTCACACATTATGCTGTATTAAAAAGACTACTAAGTGTTAGCTGACTGATATATGTAACACAAACACTGTAACATAAACTTTTGCATAACAATTAACTCCAAGCCACTCAGACAAGAGGTTCATAGAATATAACCTTCCACACTGTTAACCCATGAGCTATTTGAGGCTTAAGTGCTGCAAAGGCCAAACACTTTCTCCTTTAATAAGGAATAAGTTGTCCTATTGGCACATCTGTTATTCAGTTAATGAAACTTCTCTTCAATGGATCTACTTGTTGACATATAGTATTTTGAAGATCTTACAAGCTGTATATCAAATTGTGAGATGTACACATTTAAGAAACACACGATTAGCAATAGTGAAATACAAACTTCAAAGACAGGGAGGTAGCAAGACACCTGACCATTTTTAACTCCAGCCTTAAGATGAGATTGGATATGGGCTACAAGCCCTATTAAATTTGTCAAGATCAATTATATAATACCATTACTTTTAGATACAAACTAGAAGAACTAAAATGGTGAACTGGGCACAGCTGGTACTGCAAATAAATTAGAAGGCAACATTTTATATTCTCCACACCTTCTAAAATATAAGAGGGCAAAATATCAGAGGAGGAATTCACACCTAAGGCAGCTGCACTTGAATAGTTGGCAGGGTACACAAGCACAATCAGAAGCTGTCTACATAGCAAAGTGGAGGGAAAGAATAGCAAAGTACTCTACTGAAAACAAACTCTGCAGAACAACTATACTCTGTGAACACTTAGCTAATGAATGATTGGTTTGCACATACAATAAATTACTCTCAAGAGCCAAAAAGGCAGAACACTATGGGTCTAACCAAAAGTCTTGGAAAGGTATGAAATCTCCAGAACATCTTGTTTCCACAATGCTGTAAGGAGTCATTGAGTAGCAAACAGAATTGTATTTCTCCATCCTCAAGACACCTGCAATTTCTTCATCTCAGACACCAAGCATTAACTACACAGTACTTAAGATCTACTTTGAGTTTTAGTGGAAATACAAAGAGGGCATAATTGTTGCGTGAATCCTTATAACCTGGCTGCTCAGTGGGGCTCCCATGGCAGAAATCAAAGCTGAAATAAGAGTGAACACAGTATTTTAGTGGAGCACAGATCAGTCCAGTGGAGGCCACCAATCTGTATAGTCCCAAGCTACCAAATTGCCCTGATTGGGAGCAATAGGTCATCTGTCTCAGGAACTCATCAGGATCCAGGAGCTGCTGCCTTAATATGATTCAGTGTCTCTCACAGATTTTTGAGTAGTGGAAACTTCTACAGTGTTCAGCAGTCTGTTTTACAGCTTTTCTGGTAATTCAGCAGGACCTGAGAGCAACTGCTTTTATACAAAGGCAAGGTGATGGCCCATTAATCAG
This sequence comes from Ceryle rudis, assembly GCA_033439905.1. Taxonomy (NCBI): domain Eukaryota; kingdom Metazoa; phylum Chordata; class Aves; order Coraciiformes; family Cerylidae; genus Ceryle; species Ceryle rudis. The sequence goes on along the minus strand of JAAGNO010014416.1, from coordinate 7,094 downwards.
AAAATCAGCAATGTCAAGATGGAAGAGTGACAATTTTTAAGTTATTGAGGGTAGCAGAATACCTCACACTAGCCATGCCTTCTCTTCAGTTGAAATTTAGGATCAAAAGTGTATGCTTTGCTAAGTCTGAATGGATGAAAAAGACAGGAAGAGTGTACAAAGATGAGGACTCTTATGTTGAGAAATTATGTCATGGGCAGATTTATAGGCATATTTACAGAAATATAACTCCTGCAAAAGGAAGAAAAATGAATTTCAGTCATTATTGCTTGTGTGGGCACTCAGTACACCAAACCATATAATTGCACATAAATTTTGTAGTAACTAGCACCTAAGCAAACCTGCCAAAAGAATCACTATTCTAATCATTATTTATGATAATTATCCCATACAAACCAAACAAACTAAAACTAAACAAAACTATAAATTCAGTGAAGAGGAGTCAGGAGCTTCAAGTTTCAGCAATGCCCAGAACAGTGAAGATTGTCGTTACAGTTTCTAATTCATTAATATAACCTAAGACCTACCATGTTAATTCTCACAGCTAAACTATTCTCTTAGCTGGAGGGCTTAGTGCTTAGCAGTCTCTCCCATTGCTTTCATAAACCAAGTACTTGTTCAACTATTTTCCAACATCTGTGCTGGCTTGTAAAGCAGTGAATACTGGGTGTCTGGAATTCACATACAAGGGGAGCACCACCCATAGCGATTGGTGATGCCCAACTGCATGACAGCATTGCTGGTTTGCGTTCCTCCAGGAACTGCTGAGCTGATCATTAAGAAAAAACATCACAGCTAGAAGTTTCCCTTTGCTGCCATGACATTTACTGCTCTGTGTGAGACTCAAAAATGCTACAAATCTTATTTATATCTTGTGAAAATATTTCAACAGGCAGCTGGTGAGCACTGCCTGATCTGCATTTTGTTTATAAATCAGTCACTAAATTCAACCAATTCAGAATGTTCATAGCTGATAAAGATGCTTCCAACTTTATTACTGACAGGTCTTTTTTATAGTAAATCCCTAGACATGAAATAAGGGTAAAATGGAAAGGAACAAACAAACCACAGACTGACGTTGTTGGTCTGGAGATTCCAGGAGCACAGGAGAGGTGAATTTTGTGTGGTCCCTTAGGTCTTGTGCAAATGTGACCTACTTTGTACCTTCCTTACATATACAAGGCAGAGTGCTGGATGTCACTGACAGTGTCAGAGATGGCATAAAACCCAGAACTGCACATTAGCCAGTAGAAAACGTGATATACCAGCTTGATATTCAAAAAAAATAAATGATCCATTAATGCAGTCTTTCTTTATTTGGATGACATTTATTTAGTAGATATATTTTATTACTGTAATATATTCTCAGACATGTTTATATGAAATATTTATGACATTTTATAGCTATAGTAAAACTTTACCTCGATTTCCACAGTTACTTGCAATATTTAACAGTAGACAATACAAACAATATATTTATGCCCATAGCATGTTTATTTTTATCACTATAAATATACTGTCTGATGGTGATGGCACTGCGATAACATATTTTACCAGAGTCAACACCAGTTGAGTTTTTTTATATTTAGGTTTACTAGTGAGAAGAAAACAAACAAACAAACAAACAAACAAAAAACCCAAAGGATGACTGTGAAACAAATGCTTTTGTGATTCCTTTTTGTACCACATGAAAAGTCAGCAAAGGAATTAAAGGTAAAATATAAACCTAACAAATACAAGAAAGACAGAGTCTTACTGTTTTAAAGTAAATGGTAAAGTAACTTTAGCTCAGAATCAGTTTCCAAATTGGAAAAAACACAGATTATTGCATATGCTTCATATGCCTTTTTATTAAGAATTGTGAATTTAACTTCAAATGGGTTTCACAGCAGGACTAATACGGTGATTAGATGACTGGAGAAGTTTTTCTTTAACTGAAAAGTAAATTAAAAGAACCCGGAATATTTAGTCTACAGAAATAAGACTGGAAAGGGAAGCTGAGGAAGTCTGTAAATATTGTAGGGGCAGGAGTAAATATTAAGATGAGAGAAGAATTATTTTTATTTAGGAGATATAGTGGTCTATGGCCAGACAATTTTTCTTGTAACAACTCCATAGAAATGACAGGTGCTTTCCAAGAACTTTTAAAATGGAATTTAAAATCAGTAGGGAGCAATTATGTTGTTTAGAATTGAGAGAAAACATGTCAGAATATAACTGATTGTTGTGTAAAAAGACAGGCTTGGGTTTAACAGCTTTTCCTAGCTATCTTTCTGACATCAAGGTAATATTTGCAGGACATTGGACTGCTGTTTGAATATCTGATATCTCCTGCTTTAATCTTGTGAAAAATTACAATTTATGTTTATGTTTTTTTTCTGTGCATCTGATGTTTGTCACACTGTATTGAAAAGCATTTTATTAACTGTGATGAGGAGGAAGTAAATACTTAGGAACATAAACATATTCTGTGGAAACCTGAGAGTAGAGTAGGGGACAGAGCTAAGTGCCTCAAGAAGTCCATTCCATTTTTGTTCTTTACATATTTTTTCTTACTCTTTATAACTGTACATACACAATTTGTAATCTTAATCATCATCTCTTGCTCCTGCCCATATATGTGGGATCTAAAATTTTTGGTTTGATGTTAGAGGATCAGACCTACATGAAGAAGTAACATGAATGCATCGGTATCCTTCTCACACTCAGTGCTAGAAATCCATAAAAATTTGCTAGTCTTACAAGCAGGAAAACCCCCTACTTCCTTCCTTCTAATCCATGAGCATCTGACAAGTTTCCCTTTCCTCCTGCTGCACAGGAGTGTGTACAGCTGTGACATAAAAAAAATTACGCATCCAACTTGATATTATCCACAGCTTATATTTACTTACAGGGCAAATTATCAGTTATCAGCTCTTGCAGGTTTTGCAGTCTCAGTAGATGTCTCACAAAACCAGGAGAATTGCTCCTGAGGCCATAGGGACAGATTACACAACCTAATTTATGGAAACAGGGAGACATAAACTACAGAAAAGCAACAGCATGCAACTTCATGAGCCAGAGGGAAGGCAAATGTAACAAGTCTTTTTTGAATCTTGCCTAATAATTGACTTCTTCAATATGGCAATTATCAAGGATATCCATGCAATCATTCTCCTTCTTGCCGTATTCTCTATCAACTGAAAACTGAAGTAAATTGACATTACTGAAATCATTACTGTTTTTACCATTAGTGTGAAGTGGTGTCTATAATTTTCCAACAGCAAATTGAGAGAAAACTCTAGTAATGCAATTCTATATAATGTAGTCCCACCAAATTAAGGGAAAATTTTCTATCTAAAAGAATATTAACAAACTCAGAGTGTAGGAGATTTAGCAGTTCATGAAAATGTATAATAAAGTTGTTTCTTTTTTTTTTTTTTAAAGACATTTAAAAACAAAAATCACATAATTTATATACTTTTTAAATTAATTCTCTTCAAGAATGCACAGCACTTTATTTAAGGCTGAAGAAATTACTTTTCTAACTTATTTTATAAATAATGTAAATAAGATTACTTTGACATTGGATATAATGGAGTACATCACAAATATGGCAAACGCCATGAACAGAAGAAAATTCAGCTTGTCTTTTTATCAGGGAAGAAGAAAGTACATCTCCTGTGAACATTGACATTAGCCCGATGATATATTTCTGGGAAAAATGATTTGGACTAAGAGGACTCTTCTGGCCTGCAGTTTACAACACTACTCATGTATTGTATTTCCTAACTGTCATCACTGTGGCTCTGACCATTACAGCTGTCTAGGATGCAAAATTCCAGAATCTTGTTTACTGCTCTTCTTAATGAAAATTACATTTACCACTGGAGGTATAAAAGACTCCATCTCTGTTAGCTGCCGTTAAAAATAAGATGTTTGCATTTTTGTTCAGCAGTGTTCTTGCTCCCCTAGATCTATTAGAGAGATTTTATGAATTATTCAAATTTCCACATACAACTGACAAATTTCAACAGCTGCTGTTTCACAAGTAACAGACTTCTCCTTTAACATGGACACCACAGTTAGCATGTGCATAAAATAAGCATATAGAAAAAAAGCACGTTGCTGAAAGACTAACATGTTCACAAAGCTCTCAGATACAAACACACTTGAGTTCCACATTGCAATTTTATTTTCTATGTTGAACCTCTTTGTCCTTAAGAATAATAAAAGGTATATCAATATGAAAGCAGGAAGAAGATACAGCAGGAAGGCATTTACCTTTTAAATGTATTCCTCCTTGAAATGTCTATCCAATGTTTGATTTCTTTTCCAGAAATATTGCAATTGTCTTTTCATAATTCTTCTCTTAGGCATTTGTAGGCTTTGGGAAGAGTCACTAAATATGTGGAACAGCGTGCTGCCACTCACAAACAGATGTATAGTAGAAAGGGATGGTAAATTGCAACCTGGCAGTAGCCTCTCTGCATCATGTTTTTGAGCATTGATGATATTAGATTCTAGTCAGCAAGGATCTGCCCACACATCCTAAGGGACTGTTCTTAAGGACAACTGGAAAATAAATTAAGCAGAAATGGAACAATATTCAGAACACTTGTTCAGATTAAACAGGAAGAAAATTTATTTTCTGGAGTTATTTTTACTCGTTTCTTGACACCAAAACCACTGATGTTTTATGATATACTGTTAACATGAGAAAACAGGTAGGATGATAGCACTGAGGGATTATAGAATCCAAACCCCTTGACCTGGCAGGGTTATGATGACCTATGGTCCTTCTTGTCTCTCACTTGCCCCAGGAAACAGTATGAATAGCAAATACCACTTCATAACTGCAGGTCTTTGCAGAAGCTTACAAGGCAAAGAAAGTAACAGCAAAGCTAGAATTGAATAGATTCTAGAATACAGAACAGATTCTAGAACAGAATCAAACAGAATAAAAGAGCAGAGCTAGAAGCAAATAAATCCAGAAACATTATGTGCAGTAAAACTACTACAGAAACATGCCTGGAAGATTACTATGCATTGAATTAAATCAAGAAGAAATAATGTCAACTTATTTGTTCTATTTCTTTTGTTGTTTCTGATAGCAGAATCACAAATGTTTACTATTATTTTATCAAAACATGTTTTAAAAAGATGGATGTTTCAAGCAAGCTTGTGCACTATACATATGTCAAAGGTGATTGACAGCAAGAAGTTCTTTGATTGAGAAAAAAATCTGAAATTCTATAGTTCAGAGAGAAGGAAAATATAATTAAAAATATAGGCTTCTATTTAGTGAAATATGTACCCCTGCGAGTTATATATTTTATGTATTTTATTTTGAAAGTTCAGGTTGCTTACTAGTCTGTGAATCTATGTGAATATCCACTGATTTGCAGGGTATCATGTTACCCTCACAGAAGCATTAGCTAAAACATTCTAAGTCCATACATTGCCTCCATGGATCACAATTACACTTGCAGTATCTTAGGGTAATGCCAACAGCAAATAATGGTTCTGTATTAAGTGCTTTTTGCTCTTGAGAATGGAGTGAATTGCTTTTGTTCCAAAATCTTCTGATTGTCAATTTCAAATCTCAAGCTTGACTGCTTCAATGTCTTACTATTCTACCAGGTTTTTAAATAGATTTCTGAAACTTTGCAAAAATATAAAGTATTTAAATCCTAATATAGATGAAATACCAAATCTGAAAGTTGGGGTTTTTTTAATCTGATGCAGTGTGCTGGACTTTATGCATTCTTAAACACATATTTTAATGTCAAATCAAAGAACTGTCATAGCCTTCCAAAATTTAGCGACTGTTTCCCCAAGGTTATTTAATGTGTGTTATAATATAAACACACATTTTCACTGATTTAGATTAAATGGTAATGACTTTTAGAACAAATGTTTCCTATGTTTGTTAAAAACTGATGAAATTATATTAGAGCTATCTTTAAAACTGAATAATAGTTACCTGCTAATGTATAAAGAAAACATTGATTTCCCTCTAAGTAATTTAAACTTTATGTCTAAACTGAAAAACTTAGAAACACAGCACAGAAACCTTGGTTTCTCTTAAATTGATGCAGCTGCAATGTGTGTTGATCCAGTCACCTTCTATGTAACCACCAGGACAGTCAGTCATATTTGTAATAGTTCTCTTCTCTTTCAGCCCTGATAACCTTAGTATTCTTTCTGCTTTTGCCTAAGAAACCTGACTTTTAATTGCTTCGCAGTGTTTCAATATGTATTCTAAACTCTTGGTTTCCAAACAAAAGAAATTGTGGCTAATAATTTCCCCTTTTTAAAAGAATGCCATGATCTCCCTCTTCAACTCCTTTTTCCCACTTATCCCTGATTCACTCCCTGTTTCTGAAAGATGGTAGATCAGCATCTACTGTTTGAAAAGGATTTATGGACCATAATGTGGGCATGACTGGGTACAGACTGCTTCTCACAGTGTTCTTTAGGTGCTAAATCTCTGTAGGAGATTTCCTACAGTTTTCTGTAGGAGCTAGATTTAAGACGTACCTCTGCATGTAGGATTTTCCAATGTCTGTTAGAATATAGTTTAGTTTTGCAACATCTAAGACTTTTTCATCACTGTTGATTCAACAGTCTTGAGATATCGAAGCTATCTGTGAAGGAGAAGTAAAATTTGGAGATGCTAGGACAGAGGCTGCAAGCAGCATACTTGTATCAGCTTATCCTTATGGGTATTACTTTTAAAATCTTATTTGATAGTAGGTAGACTCCTATTTGAGTTAGTGAAGGTCGTTCCCATGTAAAACAAATTACAATAAAAGAGGTTACTATTAGTACTTATTCCTCAAATTTGTTTCATAATAACAAGAAAGCTAAATTGCAGCACATTTAATCTAATCCTAAACAACTCAGTGAAGATGATGATTATTGACAAATGGTGAGCTATGACACCTCTAATCCAGACAGAAGTTTTGAAAGGTAAATTCTATAGTTTAAGGGGAATATTCTGTTACAATTTTTACCTTATTTTTTAATGCACGTTGCGGGAGGGCGAGGGAAGATGCAGGCAATCAATATGATTGGTAAGCAAGCTTCATTTATTAGAGATCAGAAGGCTG
>JAAGNO010014415.1:62273-72470 GCA_033439905.1 Ceryle rudis | reverse complement strand
CAACAGGTCCCTGTCTCTGCTGTGCTGAGGACTCCAGAGCTGACCCAGCACTGCAGGGGGATCTCCCCAGAGTCAAGGGAGCAGAGGGGCAGGATCCCCCCTCACCCTGCTGCCCACTCTGCTGGGGGTGCAACCCAGGATATGATTGGGGCTTTCTGGACAGCACTTGGTTGATGAAAAGCTCAACATGAGCCAGCAACAAACAACACCCCTTAGTCCTTCTCGCAGGACTTTCTCAGTCCGTACTCTGCCCAGCCTGTATTTGTGCTTGAGATTGCCCCAGCCCATGTGCGGGACCTTGTCCTTGTTGAACTTCACGAGGTTGGCATGGGCCCACCTCTCAAGCTTTTCAAGTTCACTCTGGATAGCAGTTGTCTCCCTGCTGAAAACTTCTGCCCAGTTACACAACTGTTGCTTGCTCTTGCCATTTTTACAGTTTACATGAACAGCTGCAAAGGAGACGAGAAAAACAGAATCCTTGGCATTATTTGTGATTGAACTCACCTTAAAGTTGCTTTATTTACAGTCTCAGTTGTTGTTGTTACCACTGGCAACCGTGCTCCTTCAGTGCGAAATACCCTTTTTTTCCATTCTAAGGTGAAGGGCCAAGGGAAAGAAAGGAAACAGATTGTCACCCAATTTATTGATGCATAATTTAAGCAACACCGTTAGTAACAAGAATAGATTGATACGGGTCCAGGAGGAATTCAACAGCTGCTTTGCTTTCCAAAGCCATTAGGAGAGGGTGTCTTTTGGAAACAATCTATACCCGGTACTAAAATAACTAATAAAACCTAAATTTATTTCTATTATGTTTAATTCTGAATTTCAGGCTCCAGTGGAGGATAAAATTTGTTGGTGTATATTATTTGCAGAAAACCTGTGCTCTGGGAGCAATTAAACCGTAGTGAATAATTGCAGAATTAAAGGTACCTTTAAAAACTTAAGGAGATGCAGGAAGACAGTAATAAAAATCATTAAGAAATGTGATTTATTTGACTGTTTCCTGCTACGTTTGAGTTTTGAGGTGTTCAAACAATGCTCATATGAATAACTTTAAACACCAATATTAAAATGCCAGCCTGGATAAAGGAGGCTGGAAATGTCAGAGAGATAACGCAGCTCGGTTGTAGCCTCTGCTCCTTGATTTATGGAGAATCATTGACTGGCACCTGCTTACTTGATGAATAGTAGTTTAGGATTTAGGCTCTTAAGGCCGGGGATTTGGGTAGAAAAAGAGATTGATTTTTTTTTTTTTTTTAGGTAGAGGAAACTGCAGTTTGTATGTGTGCTGTTATTTTCTTTTCTGGGGAAATCATGAGACAATACAGAGATAGCTGTTGCTTTTTTGGGGGTACCTCAGTGTCTTAAAAACCTACCATTAGGCTTTCAAGTCTTTCCCCCCTCACACACTCCTGGTTTTTTTTTTTCCCCCTGCTGACCAGCAGTGGGGTCCTGGTGTCTGAGTGAGGTGCTTGTGAAAGCCTTTGGGACTCGGTGGCTCTCAGGAAGTGAGATGCGTCCCACTGCCCTCAGAGAGCTTTGCATCTGGCACTCCTGCACCATCTGAGGACAGCTTTGAAAGCCCCATAAACTTAAGCTTTGCAGCGAAATGCTTGTTTCCCAGTTATCCCTCACCAGAGCCTTTAAACTAATACAGAGAACACCTGCACCCTGTTCATGGTGAACTGTAAACCCATTAGTTACTGGTATTTCCACTGCTTTGGAGCCAGCTGGGTATCCGCTTCTCAAGCCTGAAGGATAAGGAAGGACAACTGGGGTTGGGTGCAGCCCTTCCTTGGCTTGGGCTGCAGTTCCTCTGGGGGGTCGGGCTCCTCTTCCCTGCATCCCCTCCCAGCTTTCCACTCCCCCCAGCCATGCTGGTTTCCATCTCCTTGAGAGTAGCCTGGTGTGTTTTAGCTTCATCCTTCTTGATTCTTTAGCAATAATGCCACACTCTTGAGTAATTATATTTGCTTTGTAGCAAATCCTATAAACATTATGGTACAAAAAAAAAATCTAATTTATTTCAGCACTTTTGAACTAATTGGCTGAGATATTGAGACAGCAGCAACTTTAACAGTTAATTCAAGTAACCTTTTCCAGAGAGAGACCTTAGGCGGCAGCTTTTCCTGGGTTGTAACAATAAATACATCCTTGAGACGACCGTAACAAGTGCTTAAGAAGGGGAAATGTGCTGTGGCTGCCTTGCAGCAAAGATTTTTTTTGAATTAAACTTAACTTCTTGGTAATTTCTCAAAGAGAACTCTGCCCCGCTTTGTTGAAATGGCTTTATGCGCGTGTTTATCACTCATTTCAAACACTTGCCTGCCAATTATCTCCTGTTAGATTCATTTAAATATCTACCTCACTTTTTGCAAGTGGGTTGTTTTCCAGCCACGGTCTCTCTGTTGTTTTACAGATGTGAGTTTCTCGTTAGGATGACGTGTATCGTGTGCTGGGCCATAGATCTGCCAGTACGTGTGAGCATCCCTGCCCCTTCCCTGGATGCTGGGATTGATTTCTGTGCCCACCAGCCCTGCAGAGCACAGGGAATAGTCCTGAAATCCCATCTCTTTTTGCTATTGGGTAACAGGGTGAAATGAGTGAGCTCAGAAAATTGTCATCATCCTTTTTTGCCTTTAATAAACAGGCATGCCTGACTTCCCCAAGCAGATCCCAGTCCATGCCCTGGATGCAGATGTTCCCTCATGGTGTGGATGCAGCCCTGAGCCCCAGCCCTCCTTGGGCTCACCAGTTGGGTTATTTCACTGGGAAATGTGGTCTGGGTTAGCACTGGGTTCTCTGGCATGGCAGGGTGAGCCTAGTTTCCTCAAAATGACCCAGGGCAGGGGTTGGACTCGATCTCTAGAGGTCCCTTCCACCCCATAGCGTTCTGTAATTGTTAGGAAGGTCCCTGTAATAATTTCATTTCCCAAAACCAAAATGCAGTGCTGAGGGTGCACAGGGTACCTCCGAGTCAGTTTGAGCTGAAGCAGACTGGGGGCAGATAGTAGCCTGGCAAAAGATGCTCATCACTCTATCAACCAAGAAATCTTCCCAGCAGAGAGAGAAAGGGTGGCAGCTTTCTCCTTCCCACTGATTTTCCACCATTGCCAATGTCTGTACCATGGGGGCTCGACTGGGATGCAAAGGCTTCATGTGCATCCTGGCTGCGCTTGCAGAAGGCTCGAGAGGTTGGGTGAAAGGCATTGAAGTTGTTCCATGCTGAGCATGTTGTCTATATTTAGGGAGGAAAAGGAAGCACTTAACTACCAGCTGCAGATTGACTAACAAGGGTTATATTAGAGAAAAAATAGTCCATTGGGGTTTATTTCCTTCCTGCCTCGCAAATCACATGGAGGGTATAAGCTGTCCTTGCGATCCAGCATCCCAGATCCAGAATTGGGATCATGTTCTCTGCCTGCTCACCCATCAGTTACCCCTGTACTTGTGACTCCGCTACAGTGCAAGGGTTGCTGCTTTGTGTCAGGTCACCAAACAGGTGCCACATTCCCATGTCTGCAGCAGAGGACTCGCCAGCTGATGACAGGGTGGGGGGAGTAGCCAACTTCTTAGTTTTCAGTAGCCAAAGAACAGCCTTAATGCAGGTGGGAATATGAAATGTTATGTTTCCTGAAGGTTTTGTGGTGCTTTTTTCTTTCCCTTGTCTCCTTCCAAATAGGCAGGTGGCTCTGCTGTGCTTGATCTGTTAGTTATTAAAAGAAGATCACGGTTGTGCTGAAGTAATCCCGTTTTCATCCATCGGAATTAAAACTGTCTGGATGTAGCCTGGTTTAATTGGCAGATGAGATGTTCTGCTCTGCAGCGGGAAGGGCTTAAAAAAAACCCCAAACTGCAATAATGAATCTTTTTCTTTAGAAGAATTGACACAAGAGTAGATGCAATAAATGGAAGAGGACAAGTTGCAGAGGAGCAGTCCCGCGGGCGCAGGGCCGTGCGGCTCTGGGGAGGGATCCAGCAGGGCTGGGCTGGTCAGCGCTGGTTTGGTGGCATCTTTGTGTTCCGCTCTCTTAAATAACAATTGTAAATCCCATTGCTAGGCATTCTAATTGCCAGCTTTGGAAGGTGTTTCATCTACTTGAGCACGTCTGTTTGCTAATGAGCACTTTCTTAAGTCATTGAATGTGTAACTACAAGGCTGCTTTTTGTTTCTATCTAAAAATGACAGGAACTTTTGGTACTGTTCACAGATTCTGGCGGCAGAGTTGCTGAAGGGTTTAGAGCCCTGTTATTCTCAGGGCTCAGTGTCACTGTGCAGAGTTTTGTTTAGCCCCACAGACATGGGTTGCAGTGATCCTCTTGCCTCTGCGTGCCTGGTGTGCTGGTTATTATCTTCTATTGCATGCATTTGTAACTTAATAACCAGCTTAATCTTAATTTCTTCCTCCTAAAGCCTGAGGTTACAACTGGTAATTAAAAAGAAAAGTTTTTTAGCATTTTAACAAGCAATATGACCCTGTTAAGATTAATCTATCTGCAATATTTCTTCTTTTCTGGAGTGACTCCAGTCCCTTCCGCTGTCAAAGGGAGGCTTAAATAATTGTGAGCCTTAATTAGGTGAGAAACTGTGTCTTATAATTCAATTAATTATTTGTTTGACTTGGAGAGCTTCATACTGGCAGGTGGCAAAAATAGTCATAGCAGTTGTGTAACATGAGTTCACTTTGCACCCCTATTGTATATGATCTGTTTAATAATACGCTGTGTGAAAGTGAAAAAGCTGTTTTGTTTATTGCAATTATCAGCTGTCCTCAAATTTACATTGAGGAGCTCAGGGTTGGAGCCATCAAGATCAAGGGAGCTGTGGAGAGCCAGAAGGTCTCCCCTGAGCCTCCTTTTCTCCAGGCTCAACAACCCCAGGTCCCTCAGCTGCTCCTCACCACACTCGTGCTCCAGACACTTCCCCAGCTTCGCTGCCCTTCTCGGGACACCCTCCAGCCCCTCCTGCTTGGAGTGAGGGGCCCAAGGGTTCGAGGTGTGGCCTCTGTTCCTGCAGCCAGCAAGATCCCAGCTGCACTGTCTAGACAGTTATGAGGCTTCTGTCTGTCCCTTATAGAAAATCCAGATGTGTCCGTTACCCAAACATGTGGATGTGGTTCACAGAGCGATTCCCTGCAAGCTTTGTGCTGTTTCTTTAGGACAGATACAGTGCAGCAGAGCCAGGGTCTCTAAGTGTCTCCTGGTTGTTTTGGTGACAATGAAAATGTAAGTGGAAATAAAAGGGACCATGTGTGTTAACTCTTGCCCTGACACATGGCCAGTTGGGATTGACTTATTTTTGTATTCATATATTCATAGATTTATTACTACAAAGCAGCTGGCGTGGATTTATTTTTGTATTCACTTATATATAACTGAATAATCACATATATAAGTGAATATTCACATATATCAATGCAGAGTGATGAAATCTGTAGTCTGTCGATGCTGCTGAGTTGTTCCAGCTGCTGCCAGGGGTTCTAAGGAGAAGAGCATTTCTACTACAGATCTCTCTTTTTTTTTTTTTTTTCCCCTCAAAATGCTCTTAATATAATCCCTGTAGTGCGCCTGTGTGGGATGAGTTGTCCTCAGTGACCCCATGGGCTGTCAGCTCACCCGACCCAAGGTACAGGGTCTGCAGGAGGCTGCACAGGTGCTTGAAACCCATTTTTTTTTCTATTCCAGGACCATAGATACATAAGCATAGAATTAAAAATAAATAAATCTGCTTAAGACCTGTGTGCAAAGCCACACTCCATCTCCCCAGAACAATCCTTTGCTTTAATAGCAAAAGAATATATTCAAACTCAGCAAAGAAAGTAATTCAAGGAAAGCTGCTGAAAACCAGGCAGGATATCCAGACTGCTTCTCCAAAGTTAATCCAAAGATAAGTTTTATTCTCAGGAAAGACTATAAATGGAGCGTAGTAGTGGAGTTTTAATAAATACCTCACCATCAAGGGTGATGGAACCCTGACCCAGGCTGCCCAGAGAGGTGGTGGAGTCTCCTTTTCTGGAGAGATTCCAAACCCTCCTGGGCCCCCTGCTCTGGGTGCCCCTGCTGGATGGAGCAGGGTGCTGAACCAGATGATTTCCAGAGCTCCCTTCCAACCCCCCACCATGCTGGGATTCTGTGAATGCTCAGGAAGTGCAGGGACTGTAATGTTTGCAGGCTCTGAACTTGTCTTTCTGCACTAAATGATTTTGTTATTCTTATGGAGGGGTTGTTTTTTTTTTTTTTTTAGAAAGCAACACCCTGCCTTCAACACAGAATGCAGCGAATAGCAGAACCCTGCACAGAACAGCAGTGTTGCTGTTGGCACTTGGGGGTTGGTTTGCAGGTGGCAGACAGTGCTGGATGCAGCCCCTCTGTGGGGAGAGATGGGGAGTGGGGCACCCTGGCAGCACGGGGCCCCTGCATGAGCTGTCAGCTTGTGTGGCTTGGCTGGGTTTTTAACACTCAGACAAGGAGAAGACTTATTTTCTGAATGTTGAAGAGCAGAACTGGCAGTTGGGTTTAATTTGGTTTGTGGGATAGGATGTAAAAGTGGGGACTGGGAAGTGTTGGACCTGCTGGCCTTTTAAAGCCGAGTTGCTTCGACTTGCTTTTGCAAAATGCTCCTTTAATGTCTCGTGCTATGTGCAAATCAAAGTAAGTGTTGACTGAGACACTTGACAAAGGCAGGTTTGGAAATGGTAACTGGAAGAGCCATCAGAGGAGCAGTAGGATCTCCCTGTCCTCCTGCATGGTGCTGCACCAGGTTCTGTGCCTCCCTGAAGCTGAAGAGCACGCTGTTTTCCCTACTCACCACTGATTGGTGTGTGTGTGGTCTTTAAAACTATGCTTAGAACTGCTGCATTTAACCATTAAATCCTGTGCAGCTGCCTGGGGAAGAATCTGTTTGTCAGGCTACTCCATCTTTAAGTCCTTGAGTAGTTGTTGCAAGACCCAAGGCTCTGCTTTCTCTTCCCAGTCCTCCCTCTGCTCCTCAGGGATGCTGCGTTGCAACACAGCTTATCGGAGGAAGGTTTCCAATGGGTCTTCTCCCCATCAGGGATGGACTCTGCCCTTCCAACCCAGGCTTTGCTCTGTGAGGATGAGGTCTGCAAGGAGCCGCAGCAGGCTCTGCTTCACTGCTCTCCTTTAGTCTCTTACAGAACCCAGACTATTTGGTCCTTTCCTGAAAATAAATTCATCTATTTGTTGGGTTGGTTTGTTTTGTTTTGTTTTTTTTTTTTTTTTAAGACCAGAGTGAATGGATAAAGAGGAGCCTCCTCATTTCACTGTGTTTTTCTCCAAAGAAAATATAACATTATCCTTGTTAGGACAAACTAATTGATTTTTGGCTGACTTCCATTTTTTGGTGTTAGCGTTTTGTGTGTCACCATCTCTGCTTCTCTTCTATGTTTTATCCCTTTGTATAAACCCTGTGTTTATTCCTCGGCAATTATCTGTGTCTGGAGGAACGTAGTAAATTGTACTCCTGTATTGTCCTCAATATGTGCATACGTTTTTACCCCCCCTCCAAAAAATTGCTTATGCAAATATGTCAATAAGAAAAGGAATCTGCAGCACAGCTCTTCCCCTTGATGAATGTTGATGGGTTTCTGTAGCAAGAACCTTCTCTCCCTGCAGTTAGAGCAGCTGTGAACCTACTGCAAGAGATAATTTAAAGACATTTCCTCTTCCTATCCACTCGTGTGAGTTATAAGAGAAAAGGGAGGTGTTAGCCATGCTCTGTTGATGCTCCCAGGTAACTTGGCTGACAATCACAAGTCCCATTTTGCATTATGTATGTTAGTTTTGCTATAGACCGTTTGAGGGACCGGCCATATCCATGGACAACACGGCCACAGGCAGGTAGCTCCAGCCTATTGCACCATGGCCCTGTGGCTCCCCTGGCTCCGGCTGTGCCATTCCTGGTAGAGGTGTGTCCCCGGTGGTAGTCCAGCATCATGCCTACATCTGCTTTTCTGGGCTCAAAGGCCACTATGAGTTTCCCCTCGTTTCCTTTGCCTCTCATGTCTCCAGTATTCATGTCTGCTCAGGGCAGTGCTCCTCACCGTGGCTGGGTAGGATCTGCTGAAATCAGGCAGGTTTTGCATTGCTGGGAGCCAGTGCCACGTCCGTAGGGAACAATCAGTGGTGGGACTGTGGGGACCAGAGCTCGGGGACCCTGGGAGCGTGAGTTCTGAGGGGAAGGCGTGTGCTGACTCCTGTGTCATCTCACTGCTGGAGCAAAGCCCTCGGGGATGGTGAGTTTGCTTTTCCAGATAACACAGCCTGGCTTCAGAGGTGGCTGAAGTAGCTTGATTTGTTTGGGAGTTTTATGATGCTAGCTTTAAAAAAAAAAAAAAAAAGAAAAGGGAGAATTTTCAGCCATTTGTCTTTTGTCAGTGTATTTATGACCTTAAAAGACTTAACCAGGTATTGAAAAAATCTGTGAAAAAACCTGAGTGTATTAGTCTGATATAGCCCTGATGCTGAGCACTGGCTCGCCTGCTGTATGGATGTTATAGAGCTATTTTGAGTCTTACATCATTTGTTATCGCTGGGATAATCACAAAATTGTTAAAATCTCGTGGGCAGTTGAGGCTGTTCTACCCCAGCCCGTATTTGTCTGGTTGCTACTCCTCATTGCTTTGCATGACACACTTAGAGGATTGCTCCTATTTCTTTGTGTTTAGGAGCTGTGCTATTGCAGCACTAAAAAAGTGTTTAATCTTATTTAATCTGCTTTTGTAATGATGGGCAGCCTCCATTTGGTTGTTGTGGTGGCAATGGTATCGTCATCTCAGCCTGCAGCAGGCAGCTCTCAGCTTTAATAGCTCTGTTGTATCAGGAGCTGCAGCTTCAGGTAGAGTCAAATAGCTTAAAGTCTTGCTCGTGTTGGACTCTCATCCCTCTCTGAGACCATTTCTGCCCTCATCTGGGCAGTGACAGCATTGTACTGGTGTGGAAGCTGCTGTGGGTGATGAAAGCACTAGCACTGATGCCAGCCTATTGCCAGTTAAACTGGTTGTGAGTGCAGCGGCATCACCATTGACTGTCTTGACACAGCAGTGGTCTGGGTGAGGCTTCTTCTAGAAATAGTCTAGTAGTAGTTCTTGATATCTCCTGCAGGCAACAGGATGCTGGTTTCATGCAGTTTCAAGCTTTAAGGTTCTGGAAAGGCAGAAATCTACACCAGTGTTGGGCTGGTAGTGGTGGCTGCTGTCCCTACTCTTGCTTCAGCCGGTCTGAGTGGCACCAGTATCTCCTGTGGCTTCCACGCTCTTCCTGATCCATTCTTGACCACAGGGTTAATGGCTTGTTGCAAGTTTTTCCTTCCCTCCTGAGATTAGAGCATCCCCTTGGCTTTCAAGGAAACAGGCTTTACTGAATTGCCTGTTCAGTTGAGTGCAAGTCTGGGTGGCTTTGTTGTCCTTTATCTGCTAGGTTCCTCTTAGTCCACCTCAAGGCTATCTAGGGACCCATCTGACGTGTTGGGAGTGCTCCATTCCCGTCCTGGGAATAAACCAAACAGCTCATGTGCTAAACAACTCTCCCAAGTGCCCTGTGTGTTAAAGGCTTTGCTGGATCCTGTGGGTTGAGGGGTTTTTTTTGCCCTTAATTTGTATGAGAATTTACTGAGTATTAGTGAATCAAACCTGGGGAGTTTTACGTGTGGTGTGAACTTGGCACTCGGCATCTCCACGTGCACTGGGAGGGAAGTTCAGGGCTCGGTGAAGCGCGGCCTCCACGTTTGCTACGAAGAAGGAGCGTCAGGTGAGTTCCTGGGCAGCGAGGCTCGTTCGCTGCTGTTATGACTCTGCAGCCTCCCGTGGCCGCTCCGTACAGAGGACGACTCCTGCAAGAGTTGGCTGTCGTGACGCAGGCAGCCATAGATCAGCGTTAGCAAGGTTTGATGGCAACGTTTTGCAGGTGTCAGCAGTTTTTCCAACCAAAAAAGCTTTTAGCTCTTGGGCAGGAAGTCAAGTGCCATCAGGGTTTTGAAGGGGGGAAAAAAAAAAGCCAACAATCCCCAAACTAGGGACTCAGTCTGATTTCCTTTTTTTTTCTGGTTCCCCCCTTTTTTTTTTTCCTGGTTCCCTTTTTTCTTTTTCTTTTCCCCTTTTTTTTCTTTTCCCCTTTTTTTTCTTTTCCCCTTTTTTTTCTTTTCCCCTTTTTTTTCTTTTCCCCTTTTTTTTCTTT
>JAAGNO010014415.1:48740-61288 GCA_033439905.1 Ceryle rudis | reverse complement strand
CTGCCTTTCCTTCCCTTTCTTGCCTTTTCTTTTCCTTTTCTTTGGATCAAGTGCATAATAAGCTCTTAGCTCAGATAAATCCTAATTGAGGATTCAGTCAGGGCTGTTGCTAAATTAGCAGAGCAGGTCTGCTAGACAAATGCAGCTTCAGCTTATCAAAATAAGCAATTCTTAAAATTCTCACGTGGAAAGAGGATTCATGTCATTAAACCTCTTTATCGTCCCCTGTTCCCACACAGTCTGCTTGCCCCTTTGAGGAGTCACCCAAACCCATCCCAGTCACCATAGTGCACAGCTCTGGTGTGGCTCCTGTACCATTTTGCCAGGCTGAGGCTGCCCTGGAGTCGGTGTCTCATGCTTTGAACAGGCACTTTGGTTGACTTTAGAAGTTCCCTTCATCAAGGGCTATCTGGGCTTTCAAACTTACACATTTCTTCCAGTTCCCCAAACCAAGGTCTTTCAGGTGTGACATCTGACAAGTGCAGACACGTCTGGGAAGGCTTTTGGACGCACTTTGGAAGTGTTCCTCCTGGCAAAGAGGGGCTGAAGTGGTGGTAGGATTCAGTAGAATCACGGAGTCATTTTGGTTGGAAGAGATTTTTAAGATCACCAAGCCCAACCGTTAACCCAGCACTGCCAGGTCACCACTAAACCATGTCCCTCAGCACCACATCTGTATGTGGTACTTTGAAGGGTCTGTTGGGCAAAACACCCAATAGTCAGACCCTCGTGGAGATTATCTGCTGGTAGACAGCACTAAATAACTAAAGCTGTAAGAAAAATGCCCGTCCTGTATCTGGGTGTAGTCAAACCCCACGGGTGAAATGTGGCTCAAAGCCAGTAAGTTCTGGGTATTTGTCCACCTGAATTGCTTTTTATTTTTTGTTCTGTTAAAGCAGTTGGCCTTCGTTAGCTTTGGGATGGCTTTACCCTGGACCTTAATATGGATAAAAAAAAAAATGGAAATAGACTACAGCTGGGTAACCACTTGAATATGCCCCCAGCTTGTCTTAGTCTCGCTGTGGCGTTTGGTACTTCTCCACGCTCCCTGGCTCACTAAAGTGTCTCTTTTCCTTCCAGTTCAAGATCAACGGCGAGTGGTGCACCTGGATCAACTACGACCGCTTCCAGGAGCTGGTGCGAGAGCAGGAGGGGAGCGGCGGGTCCAAGACTTTCACAGCGGCTGATTATGCAGCCAGAACTCCTCGCTGGGCACTCTTTGGGTCCAGAGAAAGGGGATTTGATCCCTTGGACGTAAGATACCAGCGGAAGAACAAAACCAGAGACCTCTCTGGGTGCTGAGGTCAGATTGGGGCTTGATAAGTTGTGGGCTGCCTGGCTGTTGAGTTTTGGCCTCCATTTCTAGGCTAACACTGATTTTTTTTTTTTAATCCATTCACCTTGTTTTTTCTGATGTTTGATAGTGAGAAGGAAGGTAAAGCCTTTATTTAACCCTTCCCTCCTGTTGTTAGGGCTTCTTGGGTGAAAATATTTATAATGCTCTCTATCTCAAGATCAATCACAAATGGTGCATGCCAGCAATTTATTGTGACTGGCAGCACGAGGGGAGGGGCAGTGGCTGTGGTGTCCCCAGTCGAGAGTGTTTCAAGTTGGATGTGGAATGGGAGCATTCATTTGACTCCTGTGCCCTGCCACGAGGAGAGCCCGACATGTCCTGGCACCCAAGTTGGCAGCAAATTGTTCTGTGTCCATAAGGAAAAGTGTCAAGGGGGTTTCAGCACCCCACGCTGGTTGGATCTGTGCAGGTGGGACCAGAGAAGGATCTGGATCTAAAAGCCTGAGCCCTGTTGGGAGTATCATTGTACAGACAGCAATAAAGATTTATATATTTTAAACACTGGTGCCAATTCTTAAAAAGACCCCGACAAGCTGGAGCTTGGAAATGGTGTAAGTACCAGCACTGCTCTGATCTGATATCTCTCCAAATATATTCCAGCTTCATGCGTTTGGCAATGAATGTTTTCCCAGCAGTTTTATTCCACTTCCCAGCAGCCCTAAACAACACATATAATTTTTCAAAGCCCATTAGACTCCTGCTGCGTGTGGCCAGTGTCCTGCTGAGGGTGAGGATGTGCTGTGGGGAGCCTCCAGGCTTGAGTGTCAGCAGATGGCTGCTTTTGCTCCACCCAGGTAGGTCAACAGTGTCAGTGCTGGTTTGGGAGGACAGGGTAATCTGATGTAAACAAAACCAGGGGTTGCAGCCCTGTAGACGGGGCTGATGCGGCCCCCACCACTGGGGCTTGGTGGAGTGGGACAAAGTGGGTGACTCATGGGGATTGATAGCTGAGATGTCTTAGAAAAATGATGATTTCCCCTACTTAGCACCTAGAAGGAAAACACAGCCCCATAATATTAAGAGCAGCCCTGTGGCGAATGACTTGAGGGTGCGGGTGGACGAGAAGCTGGGGCTCAACCAGCGCTGGGCATTTGCAGCCCAGAAGCCAGTGGTACCCTGGGCTGCATCCCTGGCAGCGGGGAGAGGGGAGGACCCTGCCCCTCTGCAACCTTGACTCTGGGGAGACCCCCCTGCAGTGCTGGGTCAGCTCTGGAGTCCTCAGCACAGCAGAGACAGGGACCTGTTGGAGCAGGGCCAGAGGAGCCCCAGCAATGCTGGGAGAGCTGGAACCCCTCTGCTGGGAGGCCAGGCTGGGAGAGCTGGGGCTGTTCAGCCTGCAGAGGAGAAGTCTCTGTGGAGACCTTTTGGGGGCCTTTCAGCACTTCAAGGGGCCTGTCAGAAAGATGGGGACAGACTGTTCAGCAGGACCTGTTGGGACAGGACCAAGGGGTGATGGTTTTAAACTGGTGAGACCCTGTCCCAGGTTGCCCAGAGAAGTGGTCAATGCCCCATCCCTGGCACCATCCCAGGGGAGGTTGGCCGGGGCTCTGAGCAACCTGCTCTAGTTGCAGATGTCCCTGTTCAGTGCAGGATTTTGGACTAGATGAGCTTTAAAGGTCCCTTCCAACCCAAAACCAGTCTGTGGTTCTATGAATACCAGGCAGGATGGTAACCAAGGCCACCTCTTGCCTGCTTATCCTTCCTGGGGTCCATCTGGAAGCTGCTTCAAGAGCAATTTGGACAGGATTCACTCCTGCGATTATACTTGAATTGCCTTGTGCTTAATGCAAATCTCTGATCGCACGTATCTGAAAGCAATCCTCTTAGACCAGGAGCTTTCAATTGTACAACTTCAACATGAATCACCAGCTATAGCTGTTTTGGGGACATGCTGAACTGCAGCCCTGGCCAGTGTGGCTGCTGCTGTAGCTCCAGCTGTCTATAGGTGGTCGTGGGGATTGATGCTTCAGCTGTGCTGGGGCCAAGGAGCTTCACTTCTGCTAGGAAGAGGGGCTTTTTACCTGCTCTCCAACAGCAGAATTTCACGCCTCACCTCAAATTGCTTCTTTTAGATTTACAATAGATTGCTGCTCACCGGGAAGCTTGTGCGGGCCGGAGGCTGTGGCTGTTTCACAGGTATGGGATGTGCTCTGAATAAAGTGATCTTTGGTTAAAAAAAGGTCTTTTCTGTTTTTCCAGTAGATCAGTAAAAGATCCCAGTCGAGCAAAACTTCTCTGAAGTTGTGATTTCAGGATCAGCCTGTGCCCTTGGAATAGGGATTCTCTGTCATTCTAAAGAAGTTTGACTTAATAACTGGGTAATGCCAACCCCCTTTCCATAGGTTTCAATCTGGATGAGCCACCCTTCAGCAGCAGATGCCTGTGGTGCTGCTGGGGTGCAGAGAGGTCTCCATCCTCACTGCCCAGGACCCCACCAAAGAACCACCCTCCCTCTGGGGTACAATGTGCTTCCAGGACCTATTGCTTCAATAGCCAGCCGGGAGGCTCAGGAAGTTCCACCCTAAAGGCAAAGATGGGCAAAAATGATTTTATAACTACTTAATGCCAGGGAGGGCTTGAGGAGCCCCATGCCCCAGCTCCTTTGCCTGGTCCAGCTTAGGCTGCCAGCTCCATCCAGCCCTGCTGCCCTCGTGCCCTGACTCACAGGGCGAGTCATTCGGGATGAGGGTTGCCTTTCATTTTGGAATGACAATCAATATATTTGTTTCCAAAAATCTCCATCAGGAAAACATCCCACAAACAGAGAATTGTCATCCATCAGCTTTGTCTTCATCTGGCTCCGCTCCTAAATCATTTAGGAGGTTAGAGCTGCAATTGTGCCTCGAGGAGAATGGAAGAAGATATCGGAATTAATTGAAGAAAGGGCATCTTTTTCATTTTGTCAGCTGCAACCTGAGCCAGGGGTTGGCACAGGCAAGGGGCCCTGCGGGAGGGGAGCTGACCCAGCAGTGAGAACAGGTGCTGCTCCAGCAGCTCTGCCACGGAGCGGAGGTCATTAGTCCAGGGGAAGTATTTCAAGGGAAGAAGTTGAATTTCTGGAGCTGAGCTTTGGCAGAAGTGGGCGCTCCTCTGTTTCTTCCCCTCTTCCTCTGCTCCCTCTCTGTCCCCTCCCCAGCCAAATGAGGCCAAACAGTGACTGCTCCCTGCAGCAGGGATGGAGGTGGCAGGAGCTCCTGGGACTTGTTTCCAGCAGTGAGGGGAAGCTGCCAGGAGCAGGGAGTTGCTTGCTGCTGGGATGTTCTGGTCCCAGCTCCCCCATTGCACAGCGACTACTGCCATCTTTGGAATTAAACTTTCTAAGAAAAAAAAAACCCAACATTTTAGGAGAGATAGAAATCAATGAGAGGGCTACACCGCCTCCGTCCAGCCAAAAAAAAATTGACCTTGAACAAATCCAGAAGAGCAGCTGGGAAAAAAATTGTGGTTAAATGCTGATAGGAGAACCCCTCTGAAACATAGTGCCAATTTTTTGCTCCAGTGGAGCCTGGCTTGCCTAAGCCCAAGGACTAGTCCTGTGTTGCAGAGTGGGTTGGAAACCAGAGGCCAAACCAGCCACGTGGCCATGGGTGACAAGGGCCTTGTCCATTGGTCTCCTGCAAACAGCTGGGCTGGGGCCAGCTCCATCACCTCCATCTTGCCCGCGCATCGCCCTGCACCTCTCCTATCGCTGGGATTTTGGGGGGATGCTGACAATAACACAATCCTCACCTCTGGGGCAGCCATCTGGGAGCTTAAACTGCCGCTGCCTCGCTGAATTCCATCCTCTTTGCCAGGGGCTCAGATCAGATCAGCTGTTTAAATCATCTTAGCGCTAAATGCATGTTACTGGGAAAACAGAGAGAAACCATCAAAGATGTGAATAATTAGCTGTTAAACACCGCAGCCCCGCGTGGTGCCTTGCCCCAGGAAATGTGAAGCCGCTTGTCAAATTATCCGCAGCCCCCCGAGCTGCTGAGCTGTCATCAGCAACTGGTAATTTCTCCTCCGGCTGGGGCTGGGGGAGGATGGCAGGTGAAATGCTGCTGCCAGGTTGGTTTCCCCTGTAATCACAAAGACAGGACCTGGCTGGGAATTTTTGCAGTGAAATGGGCTCGGTGCTGCCTTTGCTGTCGCTGCGTTCCAGACATGAAGCTCTCTAAGGGGGGTAATGATGTCTTTAGGCAGCTGGTGTATCACCTCGTGCATCTCACACACGGGTTGGGGCCGGCAGAGAGGCAGTGCTGCCTCACTTCCCTGGCCTTAGCATGGGTATTTGCGCTTCTCATTCCAAAAACCAGAAAGCAACTGGTGCTGGGGGGATGGAGAGCCCAGAGGGAGGGTTGCATGGAGCTGCTGGCATCGCAGGCAGCCACCCTGCCTGCACCCTGGCCTTGGTCACTAGTTTCTGCCTTCCCTGCTGAAATACGTGCTATAAAACACATCCGCTTGCTTCCAAATGTCTCCTTGATCAGACTTTTTACTCATTCCCACCCCATGGCTCTTAGGTTCCTCTCTGGGTCCCTTTGGCTCTGAAGTTTTGGCAGCCCAGGAGGAACAGGGTGTCCTGGACATCCAGGAGGTTGCGAGACTTGGAAATACAGAAATTTCAGCCTCTTTTTTGGGTCAGATCTTGTGATCCTGCTCAAAACCCTCCTGGTGCGACTGCTCAACAAGGAGATGACGGTGAGGGTGTTTTTTCCCCATTCCCCAGCCTGCTGCTGTGTCCCACACACCCACAATTTCCTTGGGGGGTCAATTTTCAGAAATACAGTCATTTGAGGTTTATTCTCAATAAAAGGCAAGATCTGTTGGAATCCAGCCAAGAAACACAGAACGGAGCATCGGCCACTTCTCTGGGCAACCTGGGACAGGCTCTCACCACCTTCAGCATCAAAAATTTCTTCATTCTCTCCAGTCTAAATCTTCCTCTTTTAGTTTCAACCCATCACCCCTTGTCCTGTCCCAACAGGCCCTGCTAAAAACTCTGTCCCCATCTTTCTGACAGGCCCCTTGAAGTGCTGAAAGGTCTCCCCCGAGCCTTCTCCATACTGAACACCCTCAACTCTCTCAACACGGCCTCCCAGCAGAGGGGTTCCAGCCCTCGGATCGTTTTTGTAGCCTCCTCTGGCCCTGCTCCAACAGATCTGTGTCTTAATGAGATCCTGCAAGTCCTTTTTTTTTATGTGAAAATAGGCCAATTAACCACAATAATTAAATAAATAATGAACAATAACAGAATTAGTTGTGGTTTACGGTTTCTATTTGCCACTTTGGAACAAGTCTGTGGCTTCACCTTCTGCTTTCCCCTTCCCCTCAAGACAATGAGACAGCACATCAAGGTGCCCTTTGGGTTTCGGGGAGCTGGGGCTCCCATCCTCACTCCAGCCCCTCCCAGGCATCCATCACCACCTCTGCTCTCTGTGTTTGCAAGCCAGAGAAGGTGAAGACACATTTTTTTGAACCTGGGGGTTTAACTTGGACGTTCCGCCTTTTTATTTTGCTTCTTGCCCAAGTGCAGCCTGGGCATGTAAAGCCTTAACCCATCTTCTCCATTTCTGATTACCTTCCGGCCCTCTGCCTGTGAAACGCTGCGTGAGAAGGTCTGGTTTTCACCCTGGGCATGGCCAAACCTTATCAGGAGCTGGTTGGGCATCCACTGGCATGGGCTGCGCTTGCAGCGTTAGGGTGATACAGGTGATAACAGAGTTGTCCAGCACATGGTTCCGCTGGGTTTTGTTGCACTGAGGCTGCATGGTCCTTGCCAGGGAGCTCATAAATAAAAAGCCACCTTGATACCTTTGCGCAGGATTGATGCCGTTTTCAGCCCGATGTGGAGTTCCTGCAGGGATTTCTAGCGTGCTTGGGTCTCCTGCAGCAGACCACCTCATGAATGATATGATACATCATCCACCTATTACAGAAATCTACTCTCCAGATTAATGCAGAAGGAAAACCAGCGGTGAGCTCTGCAGGCAGGAGCTGAAGCTGCCGGATCGTGGCATTAACACGCTAATAATAAAATATTGTTCTTTGGCAGCAGGCTTACGGCATTACAAGAAAAGCTGCTCTGAGCTCTGCTCAGCTTAGGCGGGTAGCGCCAAAATACCTGCGCCGCTGCTCTCCCAGCATCTGCTCAGAACAAAGCTTGTTGGGTTTCTTTAAACAAATAAGCTGCAAAAGCTGCTAAACACTGCGGAGAAACCACAGCGAGAAAGCAAGGCCACAGAAAATGAAGTTATTATCCAGCTTCTTGGACTCCAGCTTCGCTCAATGGGATGGGGGAGGGAGCAGGAGATCTCCTTTCCCGGTGAGGTCTCCAAGCCCAGCCATCTCTCAAGGTGGTGACGTGCAGCTAGATGCATAGCCCCATGCAGTGGCCAAATGGAGCCCTTGGGGACATGGGGACAAAAAAGACCCTGTCCCATAGGAGCCATCTCCACTGCCAACCTGCCTGCTGCCCTTGGACCCCGGGGAGAACACAATTTCTAGAAGGTCTGCAAATGCCCAGTTGGAAAACGAGCAAATGTGTGATAGATGTGTGTGGTGGGTTGATGTTGGTTGGCTGTCAGGTGTCCACTCAGCCGCTCCTCCTGCCTCCTTGGCAAAATGGGGAGAAAATTATAAGAAAAAGCTAGTGGGTTGGGAGAATGGCATCAAAGCTGCTCAAGATGAAGCACCAAATCATGCCTCCTGGTTTGAGGATGCAATGATGAATGTCTCCCAGCCACAACAAACACTGCTGGGGCAGAGCACACCCAAGGAGCAGTGTAGCCTCAGTGCGTGATTGTGTAATGCAGGGAGTGAAGACATGGGACTACAATCAGCAGTCACCTCCTTTGCTGCAGGCACCATGCTTCAGGAGGAGTGTGCCAAGGTAACTGTCACTTTTCCTTGAAGGCACTGGTGGCTATTTTTAAAACACCTGGGACAAAGCTGGTTGCTCAAATTCTTTCTAAATAAACCAGCTTGTCATCTCATGGAGGTGGCTCACGATGGTTCCTTGAGAGCTTTTCTGGAGAGCAGCAGCAAGCATCCATCCCCAACCTGTTGCCTCATGCACTGTGGTAAAGGTGGACATGGCCAACAGCAAAACCCACTTGGTCTCTGTAATTATTTTCATAATACCTCCACTTTCAGCAATTTGTGCTCTCCCAGGTCTGTGTTTGAGGGTATTTCCCATACCCGTGAGGACCCTGCTGCTGCGGGGAAGCAGCAATGGGCTCTGGAGGAGGAAAACCAGCAGCAGGTGATTTTTCTACAGGTGGATCTGGTTTGCTGTAAGGACAGCAAAGGGAGGGTCTTGGGCAGGGCACCTGGGCAGGTTATAAAAGCCACCGGGACTGCACCAATGGAAGGTTTTGCCCTTTGAAGGTAAATCATTGAGCGCTGAGGAGTTGATGCTGAAGAATGTCTCTGTTTGTGGGTGCTGTTCAAGGTGAGTTTTTTCAGCCTGGTGGGACCAAGGGTGGGGATGTGGTGCTGCACTGGACAAACCTGTGCTGGGGGGGTTAGTGGCGACTATGATTTTGAGGTGCCTTGGTTGTGTTTCTTGGGGACCCATAACATGAGGGCTGCTGGCACTTTTGTCCTGCAAGACCAGGCTCTGCTGCAGGAAGATGAGGAAGCTGCACCCCACACCTGGTAGTGGGGTTAGAGGGGGCAAATGAATCCTGCCAGGTGGTGGGTGGGAAACCTGCTGGAAAATGGCCATGAAGTAGAACAGCGATTGCTCTGGTGCTTTACAGCATTAGCAAAACTGACATAATTTTAAGAGCAAAGGAAAAAGGGGCTGCTGGGGTCCTTTTGAGATCTGCTCTGGCCTTGCAGAGGCTGAAAAATAATCTACACTAGAAGACCCATCATGGACCAGTTCCTTGGGGGCCATGGTGCTCCCCAGAAGCCCATGGGCTTAGAGGAACAGTTTGTTACTCATCCTGCATCTCCTTTTGCCCAAATCCTGTTTTCCTCCATTAAAGCTTAGCACAATGGGAGATACTTTGCAAGGAGCTGGATGACCTCAGCAGGCTGGGGCAGGTTGGGCAGGAGCTCCCCAAAGTACACTGTGACTTCCCAGGAAAGGCAAAACACATATCTGTATTGCTGTATTTCAAAATACCTCTCTATATTACTGTACTTAAGCTCTTGTCTATCCCTCCCACCTCTGGCATGGCTCCATCTCATCCTGCTGGTCCTCCTCCCTCTGCCCCATCTGGGTGCTCACACGCTGCAGCTCCTGCTCCTCTCCTTTGTCGTAGGAAAGCGAATGTGGGGTCAGGCTGTGGGTGTTTTCTTTCCTGCCTCCGATTGTTTGTCCTAAAAGATGATGAGAATCCCCAGGGATGCACTTCGACCTCCCCTGTGGCAGTGGAAGCTTCTTGCTGCCTTCACCCCCTCATCTTGGGCAGCAGCCGGGCTCACGGGCTGGGCTCCCTGCCTTTACTGGCACATCCAACCCACCACCACCACCACCAGCAGATGCAGGTTTAGGGACTCCTCCCACCTCAGGCCAGGCACAGGAAAGCCCAGGCCTGTCAAACTGCCTGTTTTTCTAAAACTTGGCCCAAATTCTGAGTCTGGCAGTGCATCAGCACTGGCAATACTTTGAGTGGAGGGGAAAAAAAAAGGCAAAGCTGCCAATGTTTACATGGAACACTTGAGTTTCCGACAGTAATTTGTAGGTGAGAGTTTCTTCCCTGACTTCATCCTGGCTGCCCTGTCTCAGGTTTGTATTTCCTGCTGATGTTCTAATCACCAAGTGCATCAAACTGGTGATGGCTTGTGTCTGTAATCCCATGAAGCTTCTGTAAAACACCAAATGAGCTTTGTGCAGCTGGCTGGGTCTTTCTGAAGTGCTCTCGGGTATTATTATTTTTATTCTTTTTTAACTATGTTTTCATGATACTTTTAAAGTCAGTCTCTTAGGAGTGGGAAGGGGTCAGCAGTTTCCTGTCTGCGTTGGCAGATTTTCCTGGGTACCAGACCCCAGATGGACCGAGGCTGGTGCCTTACCCCAGCCGCCTGTGCTCAGCTGTGCCGCAAATATTTCTTAGTTTTCTGTTTCTCCTCCTCATAAGATTAAACAGAGAACACAGGGAACATCCTGACCCTTTTGAACAACCCTTGTAAAGCTCTGACCTCTTCAAAGGCTCTCTCTGATGTCTGTTGCAAGCAGGTTCTGCAGGTTTTCCTGAACAGGGCTCATTGAGGCCATGGGTGGGATGTTGCCAGTGCATCGCTGCAGTCATTTCTGCTGCTGGAAGGGGAGCAGAGGGTCCTGGGTTACCCTGGAGCTGAGCCATTGCTTTGTGGCAAGACTGTTAACCCAAACCTGGCAGCAAATCTGAAATCATTTGAGTCTTAGAAGTTTCATCTCTGCAAGAGGTCTGGATGTTTGCAGAGTGGACTGGGAGCCTTGGGAGCACTGGGGTGGTGATGAGGACCACCATCCTGGAGGGCCCCAAGGGGAAGGTGTGGGGCACTGGTCACTGCTTATACCTGATCTTGGTCCCCTGCTGGCAAGCATGGCTGTCCCCAGTGCCTCTGCTGGCCATCGATGCCACCTGGCTTGCAGGAGGAGGGAAGGGGCTGTGTAGGGATCACTGCTGTGAATGCTGCTGACATCATGGCAGCAGAGGAGGCAGCTCTGGGAAATCTGGGGTCTCCTTGCAGCTGGCTTCCTCCACAGAGCACATTCAAAGCGTTCTTGATGCTCAGTGGTCCCTGTCACAGGGGATGCACACATGTGACGCTGCAGGGTGGGCTGGCAACCAAAACACATCTGCATGGTCCTTTCTTGGGTGCGATGATAAGTGGCCCAACATAATCAATATCCTTAAGTACCCAACAGCAGTGAGTGCAGATATTGCTGTTTCTATCGCCAGCTGTGGTCTCGGAGTGGTATAAAAAGCAGCTACCAGTTGTGTAAGTGTTTTGGTTTGTCTGGGTTTTTTTTTTTTCCCCCTCACTATTTTAACATTGTAGGCTGAGATCCTGAATGTTACCTGATGGATGGAGGGTCAGTTCTGTAGGAACTCCAGCACCAATCAACTGCTCCACGTATGCAACCTTGAAACCAGTTTCATTCATAAGCTGCTCCCTCTGTATAGATGTGCTGAAATCATATTAAATAGAAGTAGTGCTGAGTAAACTCAGAAAGGTTCATTAAAAAATCAGGAGCATTTGAGACAGAAATGAGATTTAATATTGTTTAGGTACTCAATAGAATTTTATATTAATAGGAGTTACTATTTTCTAAACAGTTTCCAAAGTTTTTCATTGTTGCTTTGATAACATAATGGGGGGGTAGTGGTTTTGTGTTGTAACTTTTTTGTGTGTGTGTCTTTTTTTTTTTTTGATGTGTCATATCTTCCATCTACTGTCTTCAAAGCACTTCGTTACCACCGATGAAACGCTGTTCCTCACATGGCTGTGCTGGGTGGGCTCTGTGGTCCTTGTTCCCCATGTTCCTCTGTGCCTGGGGGCCCTGGTGATCAAAGGCTCCTTGTGCATCAGGCTTGGCACGCATGTGCAGAGTAGGTGCAGCTACACCATCCTCCAGCAGCTCTGGTTTAGCAGATGTGGGAGATGGGAGTGTTGCAGCCTCCTCTGCTTGGGTGGAGGTGAAGCTCTGGCTCCATGTACCTATGGTGCCTCCATCCTTACAGGGCTTTTTAACCCACCTGGATAAAGGCCTGATCAACCTGGTGTGACACCATAGCCAACCATGTTTGACAAGAAGGTTGGGCTGGAAACCTCCCAGAGGTACCTGCCAATCCAAAATACCTGGTGATCTTTTCATCTAAGAGCTGAGCTTTGCCATAGGTCAGCCAAAATGACATCCTCCCCAGTACTGAGCTCCTCTGGCTCCCACCACAGCTAGAGAGGGTTCTGGGGGTAGTTTAGCTCCTTGCCACGTTGGACCATGTCAGGAGTCATCTTGAATCCTTTCTGTGTCCTCCTCCAGTGAAGCAAAACATACTCTGCTGTTTGCACCACAAAGCCACTTTTTTTTCTTCAGCCTTTTCATTGGCTGTTCCTGTGTTTTGGGGCTGTTTCAGGTTGGTTTGTTTGTTTGTCTGGGGAGCTGTTTGGCTTTTATTTTGCTGCAGGGTTTTTTCCTTTTTTTTTTTTTGTTTTTTGGGTTTGGGTTTTTTTTGTGTTTTTGGGGGTTTTTGTTTTGTTGTGTCTGGCT